>CAJNDV010032663.1:88690-103773 GCA_905221635.1 Symbiodinium sp. CCMP2456 | reverse complement strand
CCGCGCCGCACACCCCATCGCGCCCTGCCCGGTGGAACCTCGCACCCCGCAGCGCGGGCCGAAAACTCCAAATGCTCTTATTGTGCGTGCCGCAGCCCGTATCGCGACTCGCCCGGTGGAAGCCCCGCCTCGCCAACACCCTGGCGGACCCGTTGGACGCCGAAGTTCCAAACGCTCTTATTTCCCGCGCCACACCCCGTATCGTGGCCACGCGGCTGGAAAATCTAAAGCAGAACTCAACCCCCGAGGTGTTTTTGGGAACAACTCGGGCGGGATATCTGCAGCTGCTTGTTTACGCAAGAACATGCAAGGTTTAGTGTTTAGTGACCTCTTCTTTAACTTTACGCATGCAGTGATTCCAGTCAGGATTGCGCGAATGGCAACTCGAAGTACGTGCCGGTGGATATGCCGGGCCAAGGTGGCATTGCAGGGCGAGTTCCGTCAAGAGTGCAAGGATTTAGAGGGTTTGCATGCCCTGGACGGGTTGAGCTTTGCCGGGAACTAATGAAATTAAAAGAAATAATAAGAATAGTGTACATTTTGGAATAAGAATATACGAGAAAGTTACCCGAAGATTGTCAGAGTCCCATGTGCCACGGTTCCCCCTGTCACTGACGCATCCTCTGATCGCCCAACCGACACCTTAAGGCTCTGAGACTGTAGCTGTTACATGCTGTTACCAGCATTATTCGCTGGCGTTCCTTATAATATTTAAGTATTCTATCAAGGAGCCCCAACAACAAAAAACCCATTCCAATTTTTAGGGGCCCCTACACCTCCCAATCAGCTCCCAAACCCTTCAAGGCTTAGAGCCGTGTAAACCTCCGCACCCAAGTTGTGCATCAACTTTGAAAGCCACCTCGACACCCGACATGCTGAAGAGATCTGAGTGTGTTTCGGTTTTGTGGAGATGTCATGTACTCACCTTTGAACTTACTCTCTCTGCAGTCTGTTATAGGAATTAACATGCCTTTGCACTCCACAGGATTGCACTACCTCTCTACTGGGACCCGACGATTCAAGCTGTTTGTCCCGTTCGGTCCCAACTTTTGCATTCCCGGCCATGCATCCTGAGCCCAAACCATACACAACCACTCAGCATTCTGAGCTCCCTCGTCAACTACCGGTGTGGATTCTGTTTGCAAAGGTGGAGTTCGTGGCGTAGCTCGTTGGGAAGACTGCCAGCACAGAGCCGCGGCTCAAGTTTCAATGCCAGGCAGCATTCTCGTCGCGAAAGCAAAGGCTCTTGCCTCCTTGCCAGTGCTTGCCTACATTCCAGAAGCATGCTGCAGTTTCACAACCATCACCTATGCAGTCTTACTTCGCTTGCAAGTCCCACAGCACCCGACCATTTCGGAGAAACGGAACGAAGAAACACAGGGTGGACTGTCAAAGAGCGCTGCGACGGCCCGTGCTTGAAAATATATTCTACAAAAGCTTCCTGAATCCTACACGTGCTAGCAGCAATGCTATCCACAACCAACGCACCGGAGACAATACTCAGGAAGACTGTACAGGCAGCTAATAACTTCAATAATCTCAAACCCTTCCGGCATGCACCTGAGGATGTGCAGGAGTGACCGGCTGTCGGCATTTCAGCTTCTGGCCGACCCTTGGACAAACACTGAAAGCTTCTGCTGGCAAAATCCCTGCGGGCTTCGGGGTCAAGGTTCGTGCTCGAGTCATGGGAGGTTTCATTGAGGTGCCTAGAACCATCGAAAGCAAATTTCAAATGACCTTATTTGCACGATCTGTTTGGAGATGACGATGCCCATCCATTTGCCTTGTAAGCTGTCTACGGCCATTTGCCTTGAGATTACCCGTAGCAACTTGCCAGATTCACATGGGGAGTGGCATCTGCACAGCCTTTGCGACATGAGCCCAGCAGTTAAAATGAGCATGTGCAGCCCGATCAGATTCTTGAGCACGTGTGATCTGTGATCAGAGATTTTTGCGGTCCACCGGCTCAGGGTGTAGGGCTGAGCACGGACGAGATCGGCCGGCACTCCCTCACAGATGAAGCCCGGCCCCCGTTGACCCAAGAAGCCATCGGAGCCCTGGGTCAGGCATAGACCATCGGACTGTAGCGGTTTTGGGTTTAGGGTTTAGGGTTTAAGGGTTTAGGGTTTAGGGTTCGGGGAGGCTTGGGAGCCTTGTCTTCGCTTGCAAACGAACTGAGTCCCCCAGACTCGCCTCCACCATAGCAGTTGAGAGATCGGCAAGCAACCGTTCCGCCAACTTCAGGCTTCGAATTCCCTGTTCTAGGAAATCCCTCAAGCTCCTTCCGAAGAACTGAGGGATGGCGGCTGCCACTTTCAGGACGGCTACCTGGCCTGCGAACCACAACATCGATCTCATGAGTATTTTGTGTGTGTGTGTGTGTGTGTGTGTGTTTTTGCAAGATACCCTCAACAAGTGCCACCAGCAACAAGAAGCGCCTTTGACGGGCCACCGCCACCACCACCACCCTGCAAGAGCAGTACTTTCGAAGCAGCGATCTGGAACAGAGGGCCCGCTGTCAGGAAGCCCTTCTTGCCAGCCAAGAAAACTCCCCTAAGAGTGCCTCAAATTGCCCTAAACTGTACCTTAAGCTACCATAACCTACTTTTTTGTAGGTTCTTATTTTAAACCCTAGTCTGGAGTTTATAGGAACCCTAAAAAAAATTAGGTTTCGGTAGTTCATGGTAAGCACCAAGCCCTCAACTCAAAGCATTTTGGTGCCCAGGCTCTGCGTATTTGACACCGGATCCCGGCGTCGTGTCGGGCCCGCCTATCTGTAAGGCTCGGTGGGCTTGTGTTTGTCGCTTTGTGTTGGCACAAGGCCGGAGCCTTTGGGTGTGTTTTTTATTTTTCAAGGTTGTGTTTGGGAGGTTTCCGCAGCATGCTGCCACGCAATTCCTGTGTCAGCTTCGAGTTTACCTCGCAAGCCTCAGATCTGGTGTGTAAGCTGCTGAGCACAAGTCCTAAATCTTTTGATGGCCCCAAGCTCAGCTTCGGACAAGGTCAGGAATCAAGAAGAAGAGGCAAGTTCGCAAGTAAAGGGACTTCCATTGGAAAGTCACACAGTTCCCTGTAAACGAGTGTCACCGACGAATCCAGTAGCTGACAAGTGGTCGAGTGGCCGTTCCATCTTCGCGAGGCGGCCAGCGGGTCGGTGTGGGACCGTGAGCCCAAAGCGACGGACCAGACTCTTATTTCTGGTCACAGGGTTCTGCGTGACTTTGTGGGTCATATAGGAATATAGGACCATAGGACTGTGGATTGATGAGGTAGGTGGCATGCACGACATCGTGAAACTCACACTTCATGTAGCAATTTAGAAGATGGTGGTTTGCAAGGCACTCAGCAGGTCCAAGCCTTTTCCAGCAAGCATACTTGAATTGGCTTCTGGAGCTCGTTGGTAGGTTAGGAGACATCAGGGCGCTGTTGGAACGGCACTCAACCCCCCAATCAGAACGCATCGCCCAGTGACGAACCACAACGAGGCTATTTACTAAGCTCTTGCCCGTGCACCGTCTCGTTGTGCCTTTGGCATGTTGGTCCCGAAGGGCTGCAAGCTTCAAGAACTATCGGCCTCAGCTTGGGAAATGCGAAGCCCACAAGCCAAATCCAAGACATACGGAATTGAACGGAACTCGAAAACTGCCAAGGAGGGTTCTCTTTGGCGATCGCTTCGTCCAGATTGGTGCCTTCCGGCTGGGTGCTGTGGATGGGGCGCACTTCTCCATTTCCCACAGGAACGGAGCCACCATGGTCATCTATCGATCCGCTTATGCAACGGATCCCCATCCAGTACACCCTGGGGTTCGCTGGGACTGGGGCTTGTGGGGGAAGGGGCACTCTTCTAAGAATCCCGCGCTCTCACCCATGGGAATCACCTTCGGCGACCGCTTCGTGCAGATCGGAAACTTCCGGCTTGGACAAGTGGACAAAGATCATTTTTCCGTGGCGCACGCCGGGACCGGCAAGACCCTTCAGGTCTTCCGCAGCAATGGCCATCACTTCGGTGGCCCCCGTGACGATTACACGACGCTGGGCCGGTCTTTGGAGCAGTGCAAGGCGGGTGCGCGGGAGGGAAGTGTTTGTGGGCAGTCGCACAGAGTCGCGTTTCTTTGAGTGTGGCTCGGTTCAGGAGATGGAGCCGTGACAAGGACACACAAATGGTGCAGCGATCGGCGGAAGCTAGGACAGATCTCACGATGAGTTGATGTTTCTGCCGGTAGAATGCCACACCAACACGGTGTGCTGAGCTGTGCCAGCGACAGGACGGCCCAGTTCGGAAAAAAGTTGACTTCGGAGTTCAAGGTTCCTCCGCGAACGCAGTTGCAAGAGGGTCTGCAAGAAGTTCCGCTAAGGCAGAGCCATGAGAAGTGCTCCAGCTTGGACAGTATGAAATCACAAGGCAACATGCATGAGTGACCCGCCCGTGATCAAAGGTGCTGTTTTGACGGTGGCCGTACCACGCGAAAGCAATGCCCGAAGTGACACTCAGTATTTCACGGTAGGCATTGTCCTGGGGCAGAGAAGGAACTCGCTCAAGCTCATGGGTCGGTTTGGCATGGTCAATGCCGGAAGCAAAGCAGCAGGACCCCTTGAACCCAAAGCCACAAGTCCGACACTGCCACACATCTTAGGAGGTTTTGTACGAAACCCTGACATCTACTCTCAGACAATCCTTCCTCGCTCATTGCAGATATGTGCCAAGCCATGCTCACCTGCTACTTGGGCTGCACTCACGCCTTCTTGCTGCTTTACTGCATGTGGACAGATTTCGATTCAGCTGTGCTAAGGCTTCCAGCTGCAACATTGAATGGAGTGAGTCTTTTTGCCGGGCACCAGCTGACTTACCCAAGTACTCGCCCCTGAAAGCATCAGGCAACCCGTGTTCCCACTGCGCTTGATCTGGAATCATGCCTGGCCGCTCGTGTGAACTAACCCGAGAAGCCATCGTTTCTGAGTTTCAAAAGCGTTTGGCTGCAGCTTTAGGTCGGAAGTCTGGAAAGCGCTGCCTTACGGTCCATTCTCATCCCAGTTTCAGACAGCCATAAGAGAACATCTGCCGGCTGTAAACTCCAACCCGAAGCACTCAAACCGACTCAAAGCCTAAGCCCCAAACTTGAAACCCTGAACCCGAACGGAGGCCAGAATCCTTAAAATCCGAGCCCCTGAAGCTTAAAACCCTAAACCGAACGGCTAAGACACCAAAGCAGTAAACTCGACAATTCCAAGTTGCTAAATCTGACGCCCGTGAACGCTCCAAGGCTTAGCGAGACTTGCTTTCCCCTTGTAGGAAGCCCAGCAGCGTAAACTTGAGGTCCTAGCTGAACCCTAAGACTTTCAACCTCTTAAGCCGCAAATCCTACACACCAAACCCGACACCCGAGTTCTCCCGATTTGCGACCTCTTCGAAGCAGGGGAGACGTGTTCAGACGACTGCGCCAGGGGGTCCTGGTCTCAGGTGGTTGTGCCGATGTTTTCAGGCTTTGGATTCGGGTTCGGGTGAGGGTTGAGGAGTGGCTTAGAGAGGGTTCAAGACACGTTACAAAGATTCCGCTTGTGGTGCCTCTTCGTCATCTACATCTCTGCTCGCTTGAAAGCAAGTGCGCATGGGCACCTGGCATACACAAGTGTTGAGCATCCCAGCAGACTGCAAGCCCTTCGCAGCATAAGCCAAGAGCCAAGACAAAAGACATCTGAACGGGTTGAAGGTTCTGCATACATCCTTGCCGAGATTTCACAAAACCCTGAACACAGCACCTGCAGCAGCTTGCCTAAATTTACAATTGTCACAGGTTGATGTTACGGTGCACACCTAGGATGGGATCCCAAAATCGCTGAAGCTGTCGTGCCGGCGAGTCTACAGACATGTCAGAAAGTTTCGAGAAGCTTGTTCACCCAGCACGCCTTGCATCCAAGGCGATGAAACCTTGAGCTCAACTGTCCCAGCTGCAAACGTGAGGAGTGTTTGACTCTGGCGGAGTGTCGAGCTTTTGCACGCTTCGCCGTCAAGGTGCGAGCAGCGCAGCGCTTAGATTCCTTGCAGCACTCTCAAGATCGCTGAATGAACTGCCCTCTGTTCCAAATTTGCCCGGGAGGCTTAACCCCTCTACACCCTAATCCGGACTTTGAAGCCTAGACATAGCCAAACCGCGAGAAGCCAAAAGCGACACACTGGAATCGTGTGTGGAGTGGATTTCTCGTGACCTCTTAGCAGTGCCCCTTGAGAAGTGGTGTTGCTTTTGAGACGATTCTCGAAGCCCAAGCAGCTGCTTCCGATTCTGTGCTTCCAAGATCTTGCAGCATCCGGTGCTCCTACGATCTTGAACTTGAGATAGATCCAGTCTCAGATTTGCCCAAGCGGTGTGAGGCCCATCTGGGTGGCTTCGAGGCAAGCACTTTGAAGTTCATTCTGAATGTTTCCAGCTACGAGCTTGCAGAAGCCTGCAGTCATCATTGTGTGCATCACATTAGCAGAGTGCGGAACATGTTCAGCTTCTGGGCCGGGTGTGTAGTTTTCTTTGATGCATCGGCCAGGTGTGCGCAGGCTTGTGCCGGCTTTTGGCTTGGGATTCTGCTTGTATATATACATATATATGTACATAGGACCTTTATGTCTTATTTGACGCATGCCTTGGACCATAAAACCGGAACGTTCAAAAAAAATCAATGTTTTCAAATTTTGAAAAAGCCCAAAAAAATTGAAAAATCCTTAAAATTTTGAAAAATCCAAGTTTTTTCAAAAGTTTAAGGGTTTTCAAATTTTGAAAAAGCTTTAAAACATTGAAAATCCTTAAAATGTTGAAAACCCACCGAAATTAATTAATTCCCGAGAGTTGGGATCTTTTAAAATTTGAAAAATCCTTAAAATATTGAAAAATCTTTAAAATTTGGAAAAAATCTGGTTTTTCAGGGTTTCAAAATTTTAAGGGCTTTTCAAATTTGAAAAAGCTTTAAATTCTTGAAAAATCCTTAAAATTTTGAAAACCCAACTGTTTTTCAAAATTTTAAGGATTTTCAAATTTTGAAAAAGCTTTAAAATTTTGAAACATCCTTAAAAGTTTGAAAAATCCACCGAAATTAATTAATTCCGAGAGTTGGGATCTTTTAAACTTTGGGAAATCCTTAAAATTTTAAAAAATCCTTGAAATTTTGAAAAGCAGTGGATTTTTCAAAATTTTAAGGATTTTTCAAAATTTTAAAGCTTCTTCAAAATTTGAAAATCCTTAAAATTTTGAAAAACAGTAGATTTTTCAAAATTTTAAGGATTTTTCAAAATTTTAAGGATTTTTCAAATTTTAAAAGATCACAACTCTCTTAATTAATTAGTTTCGGTGGGTTTGTCAGAATTTTAAAGATTTTTCAGAATTTTACAAGCAACCGCGAGTCATCACCGCGACATGTGCCAAGACAACAGCCTTACCACAAGCACTCGCGAGCCATCACTGCGGCATTGGCCAAGACAAAAACCTTACCGCAAGCACTCGCGAGCCATCACCGCGGCATTAGCCAAGACAAAAACATTACCACAAGCATTCGTGAGCCATCACCGCGGCATTTGCCAAGACAAAAACCTTTCCACAAGCAACCGCGAGTCATCACCGTGACATGTGCCAAGACAAAAGCCTTACCACAAGCACTCGTCAGCCATCACCGCGACATTGGCCAAGACAAAAACCTTACCACAACCACCCACGAGCCATCACCGCGGCTTTTGACTAGACTAAAATCTTACCGCAAGCACCCGCGAGCTATCACCGCGGCATTTGCCAAGACAACAACCGTACCACAAGCACTCGCGGGCCATCACCGCGGCATTTGCCAAGACAAAAACCTTACCACAAGCACTCGTGGCCAAGACTAGGCCAGAAAGAGCAACCAAGACCAAAGCAAGACTCGGCAGTACGATTTGTTAGCGGCAAAAGTGGTCCAGAATGAGCCACCAAGACCCGGCAGCACGATCTGTTACGGGCAAGAGTGGGCCAGGAAGATCCACCAAGACCCGGCAGTACGATTTGTTACGGCCAAGTTTGCCACAGAATACAAGCCGGATGTTGGTCGCACCTTCGGTTCCGACCGGCAGCATCTGTGCCCAACATTCACATTTACATTCTAGTCGTGTTTGAGACGTTGGCTGTTGCTGGCATTGGCAAAGGGACCTTTCATCGAATAACATGGCAGAGAGGTGGCGTTTACTTCATAGGTTTCCCATGAGGATTCCCAAAAGACTCCTTTATCTTACAAGAGTGAATAAACGGTCTATGGGAGATTACCCACCATACCACTACTGATCTGCGCGTGGCTGTGATCTCGTGCGTGTTACAGTGGTTACGGTGACTTGCACGATCAGAAGATGATGTAGTATGTAAAGAATTGGATGCGTTTCGCATGGAGTTTTCGCCGGCACAGAAAGTACGCATGCGCCAGTCTGTAACATGTCCCCGACTCTGTTTCTTCGATCTTATTCTGAAACTGCGGCATTGCAGGAGAGCCAGGGATATTTGGGGTAAACGACATGTACTACTACTGCTGCTACGACTACTACTGCTACTACTACTACTACTACTACTACTACTACTACTATACTGCCACCACTACTTTTAGCTCGCGTTGGTGCCGCCGAAGCCGAGCCGATCACCGACCAGGTTTACCCATATCCTTCGGACTTCTGCCCGGTTCTGTCTTCATTTTGGTGCTGTTGCATGTGAGGCCACTGGGTGCGCCTTCTGGTGAACTTGGCTCGGCACACAGCGAAGCAGATCTTGTTGGAAAAGACCGTCATGGCCACAGAGCTAACTATGTATTTTTGCAAGTTGCAACGATTAGTAGCTGAATGCGGGAGAATCGCGAGATCAAAGAATCTAGCTAAAAAACTGATCATTTATGTGGAGATTTTCGTGACTCAAAACGGGACTGCGTTGAGCCTGCTTTGAGTTGTGAAACGAATGCATATTCATATTTCTTTGGTGATATCAGTTCATGCATATACTTAAGTTCAAGGCTGATTCTAGGATCCCCGTGTGTTGAATCTTTATAATAATGAAGCTGTTTGTTTGTGCGTTATGAACTTGTAGGCGCACTGTGTTCGGTTCTGTGCGCATATGTAGGTATGTTGGTTATAGGCATACAGATATGTTTGTATGCTAGCTTGCGTATATGCAATCAGGTAGGTCGGCAGGTAGGTAGGTAGGTAGGTAGGTAGGTAGGTAGGTAGGTAGGTAGGTAGGTAGGTAGGCAGACAGGCAGAAAGGTATGTAGGTAGCAGGTAGGTAGGTACGTAGTAGGTTGTCAGGTAGGTAGGTAGGTAGGTAGGTCACGCAAGTACGTCGGTAAATAGGTTGCATGTCGAGACATTCAGCAGCAAGTTCATTTTTCAGATGCAGAGTATTTAGGTTTAGGGTTTCAGCCCAGTCTGGACCCTGTAGATGGTTTGGTTCAGGGTTTGGGACGAGCGATAACCCATCCCGATGCTGCATGCAGCTGCTGCTCTCCTCCTCAGAAGGTTATGGCACTGTGTTTTTGCTGCGGCAGCCAAGTCTCATGTAAATATCAAGCGATCCAACATCGTATTACTGGGGCTTTCAGTCTGCCAGGAACGGCGGTGCCAATTCGGGAATCTACACGACGATAGAAAACATGCAATATTGAAAGAAACCTTAGACCCTCAACAGCAGTTCTTTGTCCAGGGTACATTCTTTATGCGAGCACAATACAGTTTGCTGCAAATACCTCCATGCCCAACTTGTGGGTGTTTGTCTGGTGTTTGGGCTATCAGAAGACGTTCCACAGAGGTATGTTGAAAAGGGTTCCACAAGCAAACGTTTGTGTAGCCTTGTCGTCACTTCGCTGACGTTTCTTGCTCAGCTGCACCTCCGACTGACGCTTGGCCCTTTTTCCCTCCGTGAAGACGCGACGATGGCCTTGTTCGGTCGGCGTGTGGTACCCAGAGGCCCGACATGCCCGGAAACGCAGCGACGGTGGTAGCATGAACTGACAGCCTGTTGGTTGGTTCATTTCAAAGCACACACCCCAATCCTTGCACCCTGCCATAAAGCTAATTGAAAACCAGGGTCCAGCTAATGAGAGCCTTATGGTAAGTAAACGCTGCCAATCCTCTGCCCAGAGCATGGCGACACTTGACAGATCATGGCATTTAGCAGGTGGACTTGTTCGTGAATGCACACTGTATGGGCTTAGTTGGGTTTGGAGACGAGAGTTTGTGACTTCACTCTATCGCCGAGCTGCTGAGACCTTGTGAAGCCTTCAAGCAATGCAGCAGGCGCCGGTCTCGTTCGATTCTTCGCTGCTGGCGGAGCCTCCCGTCTTTTCAAGTGGGGACCACATCAGGGTAGCTGGGTGAATTAGGTCCCTTGAAATATTGGGCCCCCCGAAGTGTACGGAAGAGTTGTAACAACAACTCTTAACGGGATTGGCAAAAAAAACACTTACTGTTCACAATATGCCTGGAATCTGATGTACCTTCGCCCTAAGGGTCCAAGGAACTCAATCATAAGGTACCGGGGCTTCGGAAAATAAGCAAGAATTGTAGGCTCGGAATTTGGGAGACCCTAAACCCTAAACCGTGTCATGTTTACTAGAATCGACCCTGGGGGTTATGTGCTACCGGGTATGCTACCGAAATCTACCGAATACCTGTACTGATCGAGTTTTGTCAAGGACACTGCGATATACTACATTGAGCTGTGACAGGGGGTTGTGCTATCCTGCAATATACCAGAACCAATGGTTCAGGCTGTTCGACTGTTTAGCATCGGAAACACTGAACCTTACCAGGACGCCGCAAGTACCATTTTCACATATCCCTTGTCCTGTGGTCCATGATCTACAGTGCAGTTGGGGGGTGTTTCCCCCACGCTAAACCTAGACATCAAGCTGCTGCATTTCATACCCCGAGCCCTAGGCCCACGACCCTGCACCAATGTGGGAAGCATGTTCGCAGCAAGCTTGTGAAGGTTTTGGAATGTATGTAGTTTTGCAGCCCGGGGTGGAACTTTGAGTAATTGACAAGGACCCCGAACTCTAAACCCTTATAGTAAACCCCCAAACCTAAAACCTGCAAGCTAAATTCCAGAAGTTTACGCCAACGCCTGAAGCACAGCTAACGACAGCCCTTTAGGATTTAGGCTTAGGGGTTCAGGTTTACAGGTTTAGGGTTTAGGAATTTTTTTAACCCGCCATCCACAAGCTCACGGCCGCAGACCCTGAAGCCTAGAGTTTTGCATCCGCAAAACCGAGATTTCGAACCCCTCCAGCCTGAATACTACCCCTAAAGCCTGAAAACCCCTAAACCCCAAATCCGGCACCATTCATTCTGTAGCCGCAAATGCCAGACGAACAGTCAGGAATATGATCTCTGCCGGGGGCCCATCCTGGCTAGCTTGCCAGCGGCGCACAGTTTGAAATACAATATTTTCTTCCACTATGTCAGATTATAATTGTTTATGTTACATACTGAAAGGGGGGCTAAGGTAGCAAGACGGCACTTTGGAGAACTTGTTCATTTCTCTTAGGCTCCTGTCGACCTACGCATTCACAACTGCTCTTGCCTAAATTACAACACAGCCAGGCGAAGCAAGAAAAGTAATATAGGGTCAGAGTTTAGGGTTGGGGAGGTTTAGGCTTTTATTCCCACCATGAAGCCGTAAGCCTAGCCTATCCGGAGCCCAATGCATCCCAAGTTCTTCGCTGTCACCCGTTTGTCTGACCTGACTTAAGGAGTTGTGGTTTAAGGCTTTGGGGGGTTAGCGTTTAAGCTCATGGTGTTGAGCTTGTGTGTGTGGGAGGCGTTTACTAGTTTGGGCGGCAGGCTTTTTCTCATCGTGGTCAGAGGAGGTCATGGTGCCGAAGTTCTAAACCCTAGCTACCTACTACATACTCCAATGCACTTCCTTGTTAATGATGGTTTCCCAAATTCTTTATGCATTTGGTGCGTCTAGCAGACTCGTCATCTTTGACGATCTAATTAACCCCAGACTGTTTAGAGGGTGTTGGGTTTGCTGAGCACATCGAGATGAAGCTGCACGGCAACATTGTGTCGGTTGCAGTTGTCAACCTGCAGCTCCGAAATGAGCACTGTAGAACTTCGGGTTCTTGCAAGGCAGTGTTATGCTGAAGCTTGGCAGCTTGAACTTAAAAAGCTTGGGTAATTACTATGCACATCTTACGGCCCCAACACAGGACCAACTTGCATAGACCTGTGGTTGGGGTTTGGGGTTTCCCGACACCAGGTTCGGAATGAAAGAGCATCAGTAGTCTGTGTTTCGTAGTCTGCGTCAGGGTTCCCGAAAATTTCGATGTCAGAAGATGCCACTTGCAGAGCTGCGAGCTCCATCTTGAAGCATGCGGCACGGAGCTGGATGTCGAGGAGAGCAAAGGCCCTCATTGTGAGAGGAGCTGCCGGACAGCCAAGAGGCCAGCGCTGGGCAAACCTACTTCGGCCTCTTCTTGGGGTCCGTCGTGGGCGGTTTTGTCCCCTTAGTCCCGCCTCAGAGCAGAACTGCATCTTAACCACGCGCCCTTGCTGGCTAAACCCTCGGAGAACAATCGTTGAACAGCCGCAAAGACAAGTACACACAAACGATAAGCAATCAACTTAGCCCAGAAACAAGATTCAGTGGCAACCCTGCATAACGGGATCCGGGAGGATCCGTGTGCTTGTTGACCCTCTACACCTTAAGTAGGAACCCACATTGCTACTATTCTGGGCCCTAAACCCTAAACCCTAAACCCTAAACCCTACTATTCTTGGCCACAGTGCTTGAGTATTACATGCTTTGGACCCTGAAGGCCCCTCTAACTCAAGCCCGATAGCCGAAACCGTTTAAGCCTTGTAGAGCCCTTGGCTTGGGTGCCCCCAAAGACTCAATCGAACACCCTAAACCCTAAACCCTAAACCCTAAACCCTAAACCCTAAACCCTAAACCCTAAACCCTAAACCCTAACCCTTTCCGAACCCTTAAAGGGAGCCTAGAGCCCCTAATTATTGCACAGCCCCCTCATCGCGGTTTTCTTAGGGTTCTGGGTAGAAAGGGCCTTTTAAGGACTTCAACAAGGATATCATGAAAAGGAGCCCCCAAAAGTTAGGTTTGCTGGGTTGAAGCATAGTGCTATCCTGAACCACCCCCCCAAAAAAAAATAAAAATAAAAAAGTCCTGGGCCCTCAACCTTAAACTTTTAAACTTAAACCCTAAACCCTAAAACCTAAACCCTAAACCCTAAACCCTAAACCCTAAGCCCAAACCCCACACACGTTGGAGCCGTCTCTGCTTCCGGGAAAACGGATGAGGTGTGATCGGAGCCGGCCCTGGAGGCTACACAGGCCAGGCCCGTGCACTCTAGGGTGGCGGTAGAGGCTCGGGGCTTTTTAGGGTTTAGGGCTTAGGGTTTAGGGTTTAGGGTTTAGGGTTTAGGGTTTAGGGTTGAAAGGGAATTCGGGTTTTAGGGCAGCGATGTAGGGCTCAGAGATTTAACATAAGGCTAGGTTTGATTTCGGCTTTGGGGCTTCAGGATTCGGGTCTGGGGACTCGGGTGGGTTTAGGGCTTGGCTCAGGTTTTGGAGTGTTGGGGTCAAGGGCAGTCTGGCGGGTCCCTGCACTCAGACCTCCAAGGCCACGGCGTGCTTCTTTTTTTGTCCCTGTTCGTCGTGTGCTCCCAGCTAAGACCTGAACGCTACCAGCGTGCAAAGGGCTTTCTTGGGTGTAGCCTGTCAGAGCCTAGAGCTTCAAGGCTTCGAGGGGGTTTGGGCTTGGCCCTTATACCACGCACCAGAAAGATCCCAATGCAACCATGCCTCAAAACAGGAATGCTACACCTCAAATCACCTCAAACCCCAAAGCCCAACGCTGAGCCCTACACCTTACATAAGAGGGCCTTGACTGCTGAAACTTTGCAGGAGCCATCAAAGCCGCACAGCTCGGCTTGAAGACAGTTTGCATCGACAAGCCGGGTCCAAAGAGATTGTGGGGTTTGAGACAACCCCGAGGTTAACGTTTAGTTCCTCTAGGATACTGGACAAGTAAATACCTAGACCCCGCCGGCTACCCTCTACTTTTGACCAAGTACCCGCTACTTTAATGATCTTAGGGACTCTGTGGAAACCTGGTGTGCGTTCCAATCACCACTGTGAAGCCCAAGCCCTAACACTACTGTCTAGGGGTGAGGAGTCTTGAGAAAGAGCGACCTGCATCTCGTCAAGAATTGACCGATGCAGTTATCGGGTTCGCTTCACAGCTGCCCTAGTTGGTTTCCTTACACCTGCTAAACCTCGGGCTTTAGGATTTCATGCCCTTTCCAAGCCGCGACCTCCGCAAAGTGCTCCATTTGCTGAGGCGAGGTCCTCCGGGTGGCACCTGCTTGAATGCAGCTTTGCTTACAAGCCAATGTTTTCCAACCTTTCTGGGGATTCAGGATGTAAGCTTCTATGGCATTTTCTTTCAGCTAAAACTCTGCAGGTTTAGTGCAAACGCTTCTTCCATTCCCTTCTTTGGCTTCGACTGTAAATTGGAGCTGATCTGGGGCCCGCAGCAGAGCAAACAAACAATGGTGTCGGCAGCATCTTCCCTCGAGAACAACACACCGCGAGACTCTGCGTTACTGGTGACAGCTTTGAGGTCTTGCTGAGTATGGATCATGCGAGAATGCTTCTGCCACCCAAACCCACAAGAAATTAAGCAGTAGAAGGCAGCTTGGATTCAGTCCGGCCAAGTTCTGAACAAAAAGCCCTGAAATCGCCGGGGCCCTTTCGAACAAGGATCAAACCTGGATTAAGCACGATTTGTGCTGGGCTTGTCTACATTACTCGTCAACGCTAAATCCCCCAACCACCAACAGCAATGCGCTAAGCTTGGGGACTCTAGGACAGGACGCCTGAGCAAAAGTGAAGCTTCCATGAGGGTCGACTATATTGTACACTTCCAAAGTATCATACCTTTCTGTAAGATTCTTACACGGGACCTTCTTTCAGGTTCCGCAAGGTTCAATAAGGTTCTCTTTAGTCTTTGGGGCATTATGCCAGGATTTCAAGAAGGATTTATAGGCAGGTTACACGGACCTGTGAAAGTCGTGCC
>CAJNDV010032663.1:71546-82540 GCA_905221635.1 Symbiodinium sp. CCMP2456 | reverse complement strand
GGTTTTGGTGCCAAGAAAAAACACGGTGAAGGCAAGCGGCCGTTGCCTTCACCATGGTTTTGGTGCAAAACAAACACGGTGAAGGCAAGCGGCCGTTGCCTTCACCATAGTTTGTGTGCCAGAAACACACGGTGAAGGCAAGTGGCCCTTGGCTTCACCATGGTTTTTGTGCCAGAAACACAGGGTGAAGGCAAGCGGCCGTTGCCTTCACCTGGGTTTTTGTGCCAGAAACACAGGGTGAAGAAGCGGCCGTTGCCTTCACCATGGGTTTTTGTGCCAGAAACACACGGTGAAGGTAAGCGGCCGTTGCCTTCACGTTGGTTTTTGTGCCAAAACACACACGGTGAAGGCAAGCGGCCGTTGCCTTCACCATGGTTTTTGTGCCAAAAACAGGGTGAAGGCAAGCGGCCGTTGCCTTCACCATGGTTTTTGTGCCAGAAACACACGGTGAAGGCAAGCGGCCGTTGCCTTCATCTTGGTTGTCGTGCCAATTATGTTCGGAGACTCAAGCTCCAACCTACAACCCTTTCCAATTTGTTGCATCTCAGCCGCAACATAGTGCTAGCCCCAACCGCAGGCCTTAAACCGGAGGCCTCAAACCCTAAAGCCTTAAACCCTTAAGCTCTGAGCCTATAAACCCTAAGCCCTCGGCCCTACACCGGAGCCCTTAAACCTTTTGAACCCCAAAGCCAGGTCACCTACCTGAAGGGCCATGGCAAGCTGACCGGACCGAACTCGGCCGCAGTCCTAAAGTTCTGGGCTTGGCCCCCCCCCCACCTTTTTCGGTGTTCGGAGTTTCGGAGGCCCCTGCCCCGTTTTTGGGGGTGCAAAATTTTGAACCACAAATTGGGTTTCATAGGCTTGATAGCATTTTTAATGGGTTTGAAAATGTTGCATTCCTTTCAGGACCCTCTAGCATGGGAATTGTGGTGTATTCCTTGTAGTGGGTAGTGCAAGATTCTGTCCATCCACCGTAGGTTGATGGTTTATATATCTGCTATATCGGAATTTGCTACGAACACACCCGATGTATTGCAATGCTGCGTTTCATGTCGGAACTCCGCGCCATCAGAACAAGCACCAAGACCCCATGCAAACAAAATAGTTTCAGGAAATAAGGGACCCCGATACATGGATCTGATATAGGATCCTGATAGTGTTGGAACCTTCCGAATAAGGTACCCTGGCAGTCTGGAATCCCCCCAGCGACTCCCCAAACCAAATGATGGTTTCAGACAGTCAGGGACGGCGTCACAATGAGGATCGTACTACTTTAGGTTCTATGTTGGGGTCCCTTGGCGTCTGCCACTCCCAAAGTGAGAAAGAAGTCCTGGGGCAGCATGCCTTGGGTAGGAGCCTTTAGGCGACCTTGAACCCTAAACCTCAAACCATGACCTCTAGTGACTCTAGTGCCGCTTGCCCTAGAGAACCTCCGAACTTTCAACGCAGATCCTGATCCCCAGAAGTCCAGGCTCCAAACGCTGAGCTCGATTTCTGAACCGGTTTTCGGCTCCAGAAGTTGACAGGCACGAGGCTTTGGAAGGTTTTGGCTCTATTCTGCGAGAGGGTTTGGGCTCTACAGGGTCTAGGTTTTGGGAGGATCCGAAACTTGAGGGTGTAGGTTGAAGCTCCAGCTTTTGCAGGTTAGGGCTGCTCGAACGGACGTACTAAACCGTTTCCGTAGGGTAGGGAGGAGTCATCAGGGCCTACGTAGGACCTACCAAACCCTAAACCCCAAACCAGACCCCAAATCCTAGAACCCCAAACCCTTAACCCAAACCCTAAACCCTAAACCCCAAACCCTATAAATCCCCAAACCCTATAAACCCCAAACCCTGAACCCTACTCCAAAGCCTCCACCCTCGAAGCCGGTGAGGTCACGGTTGCGATGAACGACGGCAGTGGCGAGCAGACCATCACAGCAAAGAACATTATGCTCCTCGCAGTGGTCAGCCTTTCTTTGGTTGAGCATAACATGGCAGTCCTACCCAAGGCCACAACCAAACCCACACCCAAAGACTTACACTGTCAAGCTTCGGTTACATGGCCTGCTGCTCTCTATGTAATCTAGAGGCTCTGGCTTAGGGCTTTTTAACACTAAACCCTAAGCCCCAAACCTGTAACCGGACCAAACAAACATTTGCAGCAACCCTTATAGCAACCCCTATACATCGCTTATTGGAGAGCTTCTAACTCAGCCCCTTATCGATCCATTTAAGGAACCCGAAAGGAGCCGTGACAAATCCGACCGAGGAACCGCTATAGCAGCCCTTACACATCCCGTAAAGGAACTCCGATGGCAACCCTTATGGATCCCTTAGACTTAGATTGCCAATGCTTTAAACGTTTTGGCCTTGTTATAGTAGGTCTCTCCTAGAAAGGTGGAACGTTTTTTAGGGTTTAGGGTTTAGGGTTTTAGGGATTTAGGATTTAGGGTTTAGGGTTTAGGGTTTAGGGTTTTGGTAGGAGCCCAGGAGCCCTTTCAGATTAGACGGAAGCCGAGGCTGGCGACGGGCTCCGAAGTCATCGAGAAGCTGCCTTTCGTGGCGGTCGATGAGGAAACGCTGCTCCGGCGAATTATGGGGCGGATGGGCAAAAATCCTGCTTACCTTGAGGATAATATGGGAATTCTGGTATATTCCGGATAAACAACATCCCGTTGAGGTTTTATAGCATCTTAATAGGGCTTTATAGCGTTTTCAAGGGGCTGAAAGGATTTTCAGAACGCTTGATGGACGAAATCCATGCATTACCTGAGGAACCCTACCCTAATTCCGGAGTTTGGGAGGGCAAATTGGGGAGTCCTCGCGCAAGCCGAAACTGAACCTGGCACCAAAAACCACCGAGCTTTGCACAATTCTGTTGCAAGGGCCCAAAATCCCACATAGCAAGGTTCTAGATGCCAAAACCATGTATATACTGTGGGCCTAAAAGCACAACGAATCTGTCTCTACTCGCTCAACTCTAAGACCGAGCCCATAACCCTAAACCCTGATTCCGATGTTCTACACTCCAGAAGACCAAAACCCCTAAACCAGAAACTCGGAACCGTAAATCCCTAAATCCTAAACAGGGAACCCCAATCTCTAGATCCCAAACGCGGAGGCCCGAGTTCGAAACCTAGGGTGGGTGGGCCACCTTATAGATCCTAAACCCCTCATCAGCAGGAATATACCATAGACTCCCATACAACTAGGGTCCGCAGCTCCCGCATTCTACAGGGTTCAGGGCAGACCGTCCGAGGTTGAGGGGTAAGACTAGGTTTCTCTAGCCCAAGCCCAAGAAACCTAAATTCAGAGATGTTGGAGCTGAGGATCGTCTCCTCCACTGGGGCCCTCGCTTTGCAACCTGGTCGGAACTCAGAGCCCAGAGCCCTAAAGCCGAAACCCGAGCCCAACCGCAACTCCCAAAGTCAAAACTCCATGCCCGCAGGGAAACCGAGAGCCGCGACAAAGCAGGGCTCCAGGCTTCTCGATTTAAGGTTTAGGCCATATCTGTACCTGTATCCATATCTATATCTATATCTATATATATATATATGTATATGTATGTATCATAAACGTTTTGTTGGTGGCTTCCTGCGACAAACACGGGATGCCAGCGTTTGGATGCAAGGCTTGAGCTAGAGACATCTTGTGGGCCCAGCACGAAAGGCCGTGTTCCCGCATATCCGTTATCCACGGGCTCCTCCTGAAAGATCTTTGCTGCCCATGCAAAGCGGAATATTCCTTAGGAGTCTGTGGGATTTGAGCTTTTGACGTGAGCCTTTTGAGCGCTTCGGCGACCTTCGAGCCTCCCCAGTCTTGTAGACTTTCTTTGGCTTTATGGATGTGAGAAACTCAGAAAGTGAGGGGCCTTGTACGTGGTTTTTAATTGGTATAGCATGCTTATTCTCGGAGTCAGGGCAACCCTGACATTCTGGAGCCCCATGTTGGTACTTCATAGTCCCACTTTCAAGAATTACCAAGTCGCTTGATTCTCAAAGATGTGCTGGGGCACAAGGATTGCCAGGAATGCTTTATGTGCAGACAGGGTCTTGATGTTCGCCTCAGCTGCATTCGCATCTTGAGGCAGCCATAGCTTCTGCCTATAGAATGCATGGCATTGAGTCTGTTTAACAGGTGTGGTGTGCCAACTGAGGCACATAAGTTCAACGGCCTGAGACCACGAGCTTATCCCTAAATTCAAGAAGCCTTAGGCCGCGGACTGCCGAACTGCTGCGGCAGGGTTGCGTCTACACCCCTAAGCCGTAAACTCTAAGCCTTTTCCGTGTGACTTCTGCAGCAGGCAGAGTAGGGGGCTTTGAAAAGAGAGCAAAGCTCTAAGCCCTCGGCAAGCTCAGGAAGAAGGTCCCCGAGAAGCTCGTCGTCATCGGTGGCGGCGTCAGGGCCTTGGGGCAATTGCCGGGACCTTCCCTCAGGTCCACGTGCCTGCACTACCTATACGGTATACACTCTTGTCAGGTTACTAGCTACTATTTAGGAAACACTTTAAGCCTCAGTTTACATTGTGTAGGTCCAGGTATCCTGTTTGCCTGTTTTTTGGTACAAGTATATGGCTAGGATCCCGTAGTATCAAATGGGCTAAGGCTTAAGAAAGGGAGTACATTCCACCCCCTCATGTCACTCCATAACACAGGAGCCATCCACTCAAGGCCTGAGTACATACTAATGTAGGTACATGGACCCTTATTGTTTGGAGAGCCCATGAGAAAATGGAGCTCCGCATTTCCCAGAGTTTAACCCTCACCCCAAGCTCCTAAACCAGGGTCCTGCTTTTCTATCTCTCACTACGTTTATGCATAGCTGGACATATATATATATATATATATACACCCACAAACACACACATAGCATTGTAGGATCTAGGAGACTGCTGTTTGGTCATATTCTTCTTCGGCAATGCTTTGGGTGACTCCGGGATCCACGCTTCGGCGTCCAAGTCTTGGAGTCAAGCTCCTAAACCCCAGACGGCTATGCCCAAGCCCACGGAGCCTGTTCGTTGTTTTTTTTTTTAACGTTGTCGCGGTCAGACGGGTCTCGAATTGAAGAGCCGCATGGAAGGTCCAGCTCCAAACCCTCAACCCTCAACCCTACTGTCACTCTTGATGGACAAAATCCCGCACTACCGCGAGGGTGCTATATACTTAACCCCTGAGCCTTCAAAGTCATCCCTCAAACTTGCGCACCAACAACGCAACAACACCCTCAGCCATGTTGTCACGACTTGAAAACCGAGGTGATTGGCCTGGAGTTAGGTTCCGTCTACGAGCGCTTGGGCTCTAAGGTCACAGCCTCTCGTCGGCAGGATGGTATCAGTGCTCAGAAGTGTACGAGTGGTAACACAATCCTGTAACCGATGTCTTCTTACGCTCTGTCTTATCTCCAGGGTCGCGATCACTCACAACACACTTTCGATTGAACCCGCTGCGTTCGCTTTATGGTGTTACATCTTCTGGGCTCCGAGCGCCAAATAAAAGATTCCTCAACTCCAGGCCTCCCCCGCAAGGCGCTTCAGGGCCGTTTTTCAATGGCCCTCAAAAGTAGCTAGGCCTTTGGAAGAGGGGTTCCTACCACAATAACTCTAGCAGCCCCAAGTTAAAGGCTCCTCGGCCCTCAAAACCCAAAGGAAATTGAGAAAGAATGGTCCTTACCAGGAGGCACCTTCATTCCCCTGAACCCTACACCCTAAACCCTAAGCCCCGACAGAAACCATGCAGAGTCCTGAAACGAACCCTTAGAGCATTCTCTCGAGCTCTGGGTAGGGGTTCCATCAAAGCTCGACCGTCGGGAAAGGTTGTCGAGTTCCTGCCTACCATCGGAGGTGGCTCCCTTCTGTCAGGTTTTCTGAGGGTGGTACAGGGGCTCTATAAGGGTTTATTAGGATTGTGTGGGATGTGTTATAAAGGTGTCAGAAGCCGAAGGTTCCCAAGGACTTAATAATTCGGTACTTGGGTTTCGGATCCTAACAATGTAGGCTAATCAGTTTTCGGGAGAGTCTATGATTATGGCGTACTTGGGCCGTTAGGTTAAGGGTCCTTGCGACCAGTCAAACAAATCTCGGGGGTTATGATGCGTCGTGACAGGGTAGTCCATTGCTGTAGGGGATTCGAATGTGTTGGTTTCATGGTTATGACTGGTATGTGCCTGAGCTTCGCCCGGGTCTCTAGCAAGTGAGGCGGGGGCGTGGATCCTTCCTGATTTCGGACTTGGTGTCCGAGTTTCATATCGGAGAGCATATCACACAACATCACTCGCGAAACGAAGGGACGCCACACCCTGCAATACAGATCAATTACTTCCTCAGTTCAAAGACAGGCCTAAACCCTAAACCCTAAACCCTAAACCCTAAACCCTAAACCCTAAGCCCGAGCAAGTACAGCTAGCTTGGGCGCTGTCGCCTGCGAGGCGTCGGCATCGACAGCGAGGTGTCCAAGGAGATGCAGAAGATTCTGCAGCTCGTCAATTAGGGTTTCGGGTTTAGGGTTTAGGGTTTAGGCCTGTCTTTGAACTGAGCGTCAATCCCGAACCCTAAACCTCCAGGTACCTGCTATATAGGGCCCTAGGGGCTCTAGTACCCTATATAGTACGTACCTGGGGGGTTACGGGAATGTTGGGGGCTGCAGTGGATAGTCGAATCCTTAGCACAAGTAAGTAGACCTAAACTCGGAGCTGCTTTGCCAGCCTTGCGCAGCTCGAAGTACAACTCCGGACTCGTTGCACCTAATCAGTTCCTGTCTCTTGCACGGTCCAACTGCGACTGAGGGTTCTATAAGATTTACTTCCCGGGTTTCTTTGAGAATGTTCCTTTCGAGCTTCTACTACTGTGAGCGTTCCCTTACGGGTCCTGGCATGGGAGGCGAAGGTTTTAGCATGAGTTTTGCAGCAGCTCGTGAATCCTCGACAGAAACGATGGGAGTCTGCTCTTCGTTCCCTGCCCCCACCATAACCGTGCAACCCGAAGCTGAGACCTCAGCCCTAGAGCGCGTCAGTGGTCACGGCCCCGAAGCGAAAGCCACAGTGCTCCGCTTCTCCGAGGAAGAAGCAGGGCATGTCTTTCATGCTCTCGACCAAGGCTCACGCGTAACTTCCGTGTGGGTCATGTCGCTCAGGATAGAGCCAGGTGTAGGGCAGAGCCTGGGCCATATTGCCTGCCACTGCCTGCCAGGTGACGGGCGTGGAGAAGACCGGGTCCGGAGTCAAGGCGTAGGGGAGCGTAGGGTTTACGGCTTATAGGGTCTAGGGTTTAGGGGTTGGGGGTGTTTGATACAGTTCTGGTGTTAGATGGACACTGTATGGCTGGATTCGGGGTGCAAGTGTGTACAGGAGTTTAGTAGACGTAAGGCGGGATTAGGGAGGGTTTCGATGTATCAGTGGTTCAAGGCCTCGGATTTGGTTTTGCTCTCGTGCTTATACGGTGTCAGGTTGAAGGGTTCATGAGCGAAATTCTGATCTGGGTTTCAGATTGAAGGCTTCATGAAACTTAAAGATGCAACCATCGGCTGGAGGCTTCGAGGACTCACGTTTCGAAGCTTTTGGGCCCAAAGACTATACTATGTAAGGGCTTGGAGCTACTGCAGAAGTCTCTTGAGAGCTCCGTCCCTGTTTGTGTTGTTTAGGATCCCGGTAAAGAATTGAGGGGGTCGTGCGGATGTATAGCGGGTTGATACGCTTTAGGGCCTACTAGGGCTCCTTATAGCTTTAAGCTTCTGTAACCCACAGGCTCTAAGACTCTAAAGACATGCTTTCGGGCCCAAAGGCCCATGCTAGGACAGGCTGTCGTATTGCGGGATAGTGCTTAGAGGTTTGAATCGTCAGGCTCCAGGGCTTCGGGAGAAGCCGGGGCTCTTACCCCAGCGATCCTAAGTACGTATGGGGATGCCAGCACTAACCATGATCGTAATTGAATCTATAGAGGGTCACCATTCTATTCTGTGGGTACATAGTTACCAAATGGGGCTTTCCGAAAATCAGGGGTACCCCATTTGGGGTACCCCATTTGGGGATCCTTATAATGGGGATCCTATTATTTAGGGTAGTATATTAGGGTCCCCTATCTTCGGAAACCCCCAAATTTTCGTCATACCACCTCAACAGTCAAATCGCACAGGTCACCACCGAACCGGCAGCTGGCGGCGCGGCGGAAAGTATGGTTCCGGCCTCGGATCAATCGGCCTTCCTTTCAGCCTTTCAGACCTGTAGGGCTGTAGGGTTTAGGGTTTAGGGTGTTTTTAAGGTTCCCTTTTAAAGGTTTAGGTAGGGCTTAACCCTAAGGCTCTAAGGATCACTGGGCCAAAAGAACGGTGACGCTTTTGGATTATTTTGGGCCTTAGGGTACGTGACTCTACTATTTAGGGTTTAGGGGGGTTAGGGTCTATGGTGTCAGGCTTCGGGCACGGGCCCCTAGCTCCCGAGTAATACCTCTTTGCCTTTTTCTTTTGAAGGGGGGGGCTGATTTGGAAAGCGGAACACGATGAACAAGAAAAACCGCGAAAGGTATTGTACTGACAAGACAGGGATCATATTAATGTAGGGGCCGTAATAGTCAGAATAGGGTTTTGGGGCCCATTATACCATAGTTATAGGAAGGAACCCCCAAAACCCTATCTAATTATTAAGGCCCCCTGCATTCGGGACTCCGAAAGCCAACTTTCCCAACAGCTCCTGTTGGAAAGGCAGCAGTCTCAAACCCTGGGATCTCACCTTTCTTTGGTTGGGGTTTCAGGCCGGCGTTTCAGAATGCGAGGTTTCTTTTGAGCTTAGGATGTAGGATTTTGGGGCGTCATCAGGGCTTAAGGTTTAGAGCTCAGGGTTTTGGCTGCAGCTTGCGCCGGCTCATCGCCCTCCCTAAACCCTAAACCCTAAACCCTAAACCCCTCTTTGGGCTTGGCTCTCCGGTAGTGTCACGTACTCTTTGCAGTGTTCCAGGGTTCCTGATCCGAATCTTTAACCCGAAAACCTAAGCACTACCTTAACCCCAAAGAACCTACGTTTTTAGGGTTCCTGAATATAGTTTCTTTATATAAGTCCTTAAAAAGGTAGGTTCTTTGGGGTTAAGGTAATCACTAAATCGTGAACCCTTAGAAGACGGCTCCAACACGCAGCTTCTTGCGTTCCAGGACGCGGATGTCGTCCTTGTTTGCGTGGGACGCAGGGAGTTCCGCTGCAGCCTCGGGGTTTGAAGAAAGTTTCGGCTTTACGGTTTGAGGGTTTAGGGTTTAGGGGTTTAGGGTTTAGGGTTTGAGGGTTTGAGGGTTTAGGGTTTAGGGTTTGGGGGTTTGATTATGGAAAAAAAAGCAGTCGGTCCCAAAACCCGCACACCCTAAACCCACAATAAAATTTTGCCTGTGGAGCCGAAGTCCTGAGTCCTGGCATGGACCGTCTCAGATTTGGTGTCCAGCCGAGAAAGTGTTCCTTGCCACTGGCATGGGACTAGGGTTTTGAAGGGATTTGGTTTTCGGGCTCAGGGTTTAGGGCTCAGGGTTCAGGGCTCAGCAGTTTGCTTTGTCATAGCAGCTGTAGTAGACAGATTAAGCCCTGAGCCCTTAACTGAGCCCTGAGGAGAAGCAGACATCGGAAGACTATCAATACAAAAGCCCCAAACGTCAAATCCTTAGAAGCTTTGACACCTGCAACCCCTAAACCCCCTGAACCTTTTGCCAAAAGGCCTAAACCCTAAACCCTACACCCGTCTCAGGATTTGGGTTTAGGATAGTCCTTCAGGATCCCCCAAAAAGAGTAAGCGCCTGGTGCCGTCAGGTATGCGTTTAGGGTTTTCTTCGTATGCGGCCCCTTTGGGGATCAGCTCAGCCCTTGTTAGAACTTATCGGCTCTTCACTCGCCTGGGGTATTGAGATACAACTGCAGAAAATAGGGGACCCTGTAGAGTTTGCAGTAGGGTCGGCCACTAGGATCCTTCATGCAAGGACACCCAAGAACAAGATACCCCATAGTCCGAGACATGTACGCTGAAGTTATCACGAATCGAGACGGCACCCAGAAGGCGGGACACCAAACTCTAGGACCGTAGGAGCTTCAGCAAATGATGGCGACTTATCCTGGCTTGTTTCGGGTTCTAATGTAGGGGTCTCAATAATTACCTATACTATTTTGGGGTTCCTTATTATAATCATAGTATAATGGGCCCCAAAACCCTATTCTGATTATTCAGGCCCCTGCATTATATCAGGGTCATGTCCGGAAACTCCCACGAGACGCCTGGTGAGGACTTCCCATGGAGCTTCTTGAAGAACCTCGAGACACATGAACATCTAGATAGATAATAAGTATGTACATACTTATATACATATATATATAACACATATGTATATTGCTGTGTGTATGCATATATACTGAAAAACAGAGCCTTACCTGATCCTCACCTCACCAGGCGACGGACTCGGCGCTGAGGACGTCGGTGTGGCCCTGGAAGGCAAAAAGGTTCAGGCCACCACCCAGAGACCTGTAACTCCCTTTACCTACGGTTTAGGGCTTAGTGTTTAGGATTTAGGGTTTAGGGTTTATAACTCCCCCAGAGACTCCAATATACCTTAAATCTTATTAAGGGGTTTTGGAGTCTCTGACCACACTGTCACTGAGATCTCCTCTTTCCCTAAGGGTCTGGTGCTTAGTAGGGAATGGGGGAATGGATCCCTATGATAGTCCATTAACGGTTTAGGGTTTAGGGTTTAGGGATAGTCCA
This sequence comes from Symbiodinium sp. CCMP2456, assembly GCA_905221635.1. Lineage (NCBI taxonomy): Eukaryota > Dinophyceae > Suessiales > Symbiodiniaceae > Symbiodinium > Symbiodinium sp. CCMP2456. The sequence continues at coordinate 71,839 of CAJNDV010032663.1, read as the reverse complement.
TTAATAGTAGTCCCTATAACCCATTCCCCCATTCCCTAGTAAGCACCAGACAGCTAAGGGTCCAAGTGCCTAATTATCATATGCTTTCCAAAATACTAACCTACAAAACTACTACCCATAACCCAAGTAACTAATTATTGGGTCCTTTGGACCCTTAGGGTTTGTTCTACTCTTGATGGTTCCGTGAGCCATAGATTCTTCTGTCGGGTTCCACGAACCATGAAGTCTCCAGACCCTAGCTGTCAAGTTAAAGTGGGGCCTGGGACTCGTAAACCCTAAACCCTAGGCCCTAA
>CAJNDV010032663.1:29332-64586 GCA_905221635.1 Symbiodinium sp. CCMP2456 | reverse complement strand
GTTTAGGGTTTAGGGTTTAGGTAGGTGGGGTTGTGGTGCTTTTTGGCCAGGGTTCTCAGCATTTCCTATGAGGGGGGTCCTTCGAGGGCTCCATAGGGGGTTTCACGCCCTTCGCTTCTTATGGGTCTGTTGACGGTTATAGGGTTGCTTTTGAGTGTTGCTTTTACTGTCTTTGCGGCTTTAGTCCCCAAGGGCTTTTGGGTTTAGGGGCTGGGGGTTTGGGGCCGTGTAAGTACAGGCCATGCGCATATGGTTGTGAACTAACCCCATTTCGGGTACGTCTAGAACTAGATCCCCCATTGCTACCCTTATGTTGTTTTGGGGGTCTCCTCATTGGAAACTGGCTTCTAGGAGGACCTTGAACTTTCAGGCGTTATTGGGGCACCCAATTTATCCCCTCAGTTAAACATCTGCTTACTAAGTCATCTAATCGCTTAAGCAGAGCTGGATGGAAAGTCCTAAGGCAGCTCCAATCGTCGGGTGAACGCTGGGAAGGTAAGCGTAGGAGTTGAATCTGAGAGGCACTACTCGTTTGAAGGAGAACCTAGAACTGAACCTGTCGTCAGTTAGTTTTTGGGCCAGCTCTTAAGTCCTTAACCCTGGGGTCAAGGGTTTAGGGTTTAGGGTTTAGCTGGGCCGAAAACCTGACTCTAAAGCCTGGCCCTAAACCTTGAAGAGGAACCCCCTATAAAGATCCCTTTATGAAAGGAGCCCTTGGCAGAACCCTTAACCCTAAACCTTGAAGAGGAACCCTATAAAGATCCCTTTATTAAAGGAGGTTCTGGCAGAACCCTTAGCCCTAAACCTTGAAGAGGAACCCCCTATAAAGATCCCTTTATTTATTAAAGGAGCCCCTGGCAGAACCCTTAAAAAGAAGTCGCTCAAACCGCTAAACCCTACCTTAAGAACCCAAAACCTACTTTTTTGTAGGGTCCCTATAATTCCCCTTTTAGGGTTTATAATAAGAACCTACAAGAAAGTGGGTTTTGGGTTCTTAAGGTAGGTCATCTCATGCATTGCTTTGAGGATCTGGCGAGAGTCTGCATGGCCCACCCCACCGTCTCCGAGGCCCAGCGTTTAGGGCCTTTAGGGATGTTTAGGGTTTAGGGGTTTAGGGCTTAGGGCTTAGGATGTTTAGGGTTTAGGGGTTTAGGGTTAAGGGCTCAGGGTTTGGGGTTTAGGGTAGGGTTTAGGGTTTAGGGTTTAGGGGTTTAGGGCTCTTTTTGTTGAAATCAGTGCTCTGCTTTGGGGTGTCTTTTTTTTTGGGTGCTATGCTTTGGGTTCAGAGTTCGATTGCAAGGGCTTTGAGGTTGGATGGTTGACGTCATGAAATCAGGGCGGGGCGCCGGCGTGCAGAAATTTGGGCTCCAGGTGTTGAGGCCTGTGGGTTACGGCTTTGGGGGGCTTTTGACTCTCAAGTTTTCCTTCAGAGTTTGGGGTTTCAGTTTTGGGTCTTGTAGCTGTAGGCATGGCAACCCGAAACTCAGGGCCTAGGCCGGCCTTCGACGGTGTTGTCACGGAGTCTGCTGCCTAAACCCTGGACATTCCCAGAGACTCCAAAAACCCCTTAATTAAGGAATATACCTTACATTGTAGTAGGATCCCTAATATGATTTAAGGTATATTTGTCAATTAAGGGATATTGGAGTCTCTGGGTTAGACCTGTCTTGGGGCCACTCCAAAATGCGAGGCCCTGGCTGCTTTCGGCATGGGTGGTGCACGTTTCAGAGGGGTCTTCGGTTTCTCCATGTGAATTAAGTCCTGCTTGTGTTGTGGGTTTAGTGCTTAAGGCTAAGGCCGACAATGACCCCATAGTTCAAAGGGATTTAGGAGCCTGAGTCCATTCCAAAGGATCCTCCTCACGATATGGGAGATGCCGAAACTAGCAGTTCCTGGTATGGAAGTCAGTATGTATTTACCCTAAGTGTCCAAAGTTTCCATAAAACCTTCTCGTGCCACATAAAAATGTGTGTAAACACCCTCCCTAACAGTCCCTGGCACTCTAAAGTCTCTAAAGCCATAAACTCTTCAGCATTCCGGCGAGGTTCTGAAGGCCTAACAGAACCCTGACAGTAGCCTTTAACGGAACTCTCTCAGGAACCCTAAACCGTAAACCCTAAACCCCCTCTTCCAAAAAGGTCCTGAAGGGCGCGTCGCAGAAGACCGCTTTCGGTAAGGCCGTGAGCGGTTGAGCAAGGCCCCGGGCGCGCGTTTGCTTTCTTCCGGCCTTGCAATAAACAAGCTGACAAATAGATAGAAGCAAATGACTGAGTATAAATGAGCAAGTCTAAGTATACATAAAGGATTAATGTACATTGTTTCGGTTGACTGTTTGAGCTTCAGGGTTGCCTAAATCGTTCCGGTGCTGGAGATGGTGCGGGAGCTCGGCTTCCTTCCGGAGGGAGAAGTAAGGACCCACTCTGGCATATTTACCATGTCTGGCAAGCCTTCAAGCACGGTTGATCAGCTACCCGTGGTGATGGAGGGTTTCAAAACGGAAAGAAGCCCCAAAGCACACGAAACCCTAAGCCCTGAACCCCAAACCCTAAACACCAAAATCTATACACCAAGCACCTGTATAGACCCCCCGAAAGAGCCTTCATGGGACCCTCAAATCAAGGCCCCTCAGGGAGTTCGGGCTGAAAGGGTTCGGGTTGCGCTTTCGGGCCTCGGGTCTCAAGGGGGTTGTTGGGTTGAACTGGAATTGTAGGTTTTGGGGTTGAGAGTTGTTGTGGCAATTTGGACAAGGACAAGAGGCTTGAAAAACGAGTCAGCATGTTGTTTCATGCGAGTTCAGACTTCCGCATTCAAAATTGCGGCCAAGCTGGACATATACGAGCACGGTGAGACTGCAGGAACCAGCACTGCAGTGGTCGCACAGAGCAAGTCAACCCCCTGCAGAGCCTAGCAGCAGCTCCTCGACAAGACGTACCCCGCGGACCCTGAACCCTGAGCCCGGAAGCCTCTAGACACCAAACCTCTAGCACAAGGCCCTAAGCACTCAAGCCGAAGCCCTTGAAGCCTAGGGCCTAGACCTTACGTGCGAAGCCTATGAAGCCCAAACTCGTAGCTGCGAGCGGAAACCTGTGAAATGCTTCAACCCGAATTTAGACCCCCAATGAAAAGAAGCCCTACGCAAGGGAAGCGAAGATATAACTCAACCCCACACCCTAAACCCTAAGCCTAAACCCTAGTCAACACATGGGAAATAATAGGTGCCGTATTATAAAAAGGACCCAAAAAAGGGACCCTAATTTTGACAACCACCCACATCAGGAGTTGCCTTTCACCACCACGATGGGGCGGCGCCTCTTCCCAGTCGGACCGAGGCACTGGGCTGTGCCCTGGACAGAGACAGGAGTCCTTCAGAGGTTGCTACAAGGGTCCCTTTCAAGGGTTTAGGGTTTAGGGGTCCTTTAGAGGAGGTGTTGGGAGGGGGCAGCTTCTTGTTAACGACTTCCCCTACGGGTGTTCTAATGATTTAGGGTTTAGCAGGTTGCTTGCGGTTTGGGTTTAGTAATTTAGGGATTGCTTGTCATTTGGAGGTGTTGGACAGTGGAGTGATTTTTTTTGAGGGGGGGGGTTAGGGCTTTAGGGCGGGGTTTACAGTGCAAGCGCACAAGTTGGAGACTCGAGATCCTCCTGTCCGAAAAAGCAAAGTGTAGGGAATCCCAGTGCTAATCTGCCAATCATCCTCTATCCGGATTGCACCCTTTGTGGGGTTTATGTAGGGTATTGGATTTTGGCGTTTGGGGACTAGGGTTTCAGGATTAAGAAGTACTTTGGGTTTGGGGGGTAGGGGGGTTTAGGGCAGCGAACAGTGCAGCGTGTAATGTTGAGGGCTGCCTGAACCCCAGACGCAGTCCAAACCCCAAACCCTGAAAACCCAAGCAGCCCTGAGGCGCCAGGGCCGTCGCCCTCCACAGCTACTCATCTCTGATGCGGGAGTCGGTTAGCTCGGCAAACGTCGTTTCGAAAATGATTTCTTGCTGAGGTCGACGTGCTCTGAGTTCTAGGGTTTGTAGAACCTGAATGTTCGTTTCGGGTGTAGGGTTTAGGCGTTTGGCCTTTAGGATTTGGGTTTCAGATTTGGGGTTTAGGATGTTGATGAATTAAAGGTTCAGGGTTAAGGCTTAGGGTGTAGAGATATTCATTTATGTTTTAATGGTTTCGTCAAGACTTACACGTGATGGACGACTCTTCTCTTTCTTATATACATATACATATGCATATATATATATATACGTATATATATATATACAATTATATATATATATATGTACATATATATATATATATATTTATTTATTTATATTTAGAAGGGGTTGCGTTCGGGGTCAGCATCTGCACTGGAACTCTCCTAGCAACATCATCCACAAAGCTCTCCATTTCTTCATCCAGCCCGTTATCGAAGGCTCAGGGTCGTGGTCTCGAAACTCCAAGCGGTATCAGTGATGCTCATGCCTCTACCCGGAGCCTGGAGGATTTAGGGTTTAGCAGGTTGCTTAGGGATTGCTTGATTTTTAGAGGTGTTGGAGTTTTGCAGGGGTTTGGGGCTTTAAGGTGTTTTGAGGTGTCGGGGTTTGGGTTTCAGATTTTGGCTTGAAGATGGTGGTTCAGGGGTAAGATTTTTTTCATTTAGAGATATTCTTTTTATTCTAAAATTCATTTGGTTAGGAAATATCAAATTGAAGAATAATTTGGAGAAACATAAAGATAGATATCCGATATATATTGCTGCAAGATATAGCAGGCACGAAGAAAAGGAAGATTAGAAAGAATATGGAATACACCTCTATAAAATTAGAAGGATAAGAAATTATCGATTTATAACAAGGATCTAGAAAGAAATATAGATAAAAAACTATTAAGAATCGGATCCGATTTTTGAAATTAAATAGAATTTTCTAATATTCGATTATTGATAATAGAATCTTATTAAGAATTAATAATACGATTTCTTCTCATTAAGAGAAGATTAATAAGAATTATAAAATATAATTAAGGCTCAAAATAGATTAGAAAGAATTATTAAATTCTGATAGTATGATTTATAATAATAAATAATAGATTATAAATTAGTAACAAACGAAAATTGGCATAATAATAAACTAGAAAGAATCGATAAATATCGAAAAAATATTATAATTAATGAGGATCTAGAAAGAATAAAGAGAAATAGAAAATATGATTTATAAAAATAAGAGAGGATGAATAAGAACCTTTAAGATCTGTGAATATGATTCTTATAAATAAATATAGATTAGAAGGAAATAATTAGATAAGATAATATAATTTCTTATAATTAAGGAAAAAAATTTACAATAAATTCTAATGATATGATTTGACAGTTAGAAAGAGCTTTCAAAATTAATTAATATTATAAAATATAAATAAGATAGGATTAGAAAGAGTTAATAAACATAATTTTAGGATCTGGTAATAAATATTGCTGCGACCGAAAAATAAATCGTATTTCTGGATCTTGGTGACTCTTTCTGACTCATTCTTGGTCATAACAAATCATATTCATGGGTCTTGCTGGCTCTTTCTGGCCTCCTCTTGGGTCGCAACAAATCGTATTTGGTTGCTGGTTCTGGCCCTTTCTATGCCGTATTTATTCATACCTCCGGGTCTTGGTTCTTTCTGGCCCAGTCTGACCATAAGATATCATATTCCCGATTCTGGACGATACTACCGGGTCTTGGTGAGTCTTTCTATCTCATTCTGAATCATAATTCGTCCTCCCGGGTCTTAATAATTCTTTCTAGCCCATTCTTGGCTATAATAAATCGTATCCCCGGGTCTGGGTGGGATTTTCTGGCCCACTCTTGGCCGTAACGAATCTTACTACCGGGTCTTGATTGCTCTTTCCGGCTCACTTCTGGCAGTAACAAATCTTATTGCCGGGCCGTGGTGGCTCTTTATGGCCCAGTCTTGGTCGTAATTCATTATAGAAACGGGTCTTGGTGGCTCTTTGCGGCCCACTCTTCCCCGTAAAAAACCGTATTGCCGGGTTTTGGCGACTCTTTCTGGCCCCTCTTGGTCGCAATAAATGATTATCCCGGGTCTTAGTGGCTCTTTCTGATCTATTCTTGGTCATAATAAATCATATTGCCGGATCTTAGTGGTTCTTTCTGGTCTAATATTGGCCAAGATAAATCGTATTGTCCGGTCTTGGTGGTTCTTTCTGGCTCTCTTCTGGTAATAACAAATCTTTCTATCGGGTCTTGGTGGCTCTTTGAGGCCGAATCTTGGCTATTACAGATCGGTTCCCCGGGTCTCGGTGACTCTTTCTGGCTCCATCTCGGCCGTAACAATAGAGGAATCTCGTGCGGGAGATGATAATTCCCAAAGTAGTGCTTGCGCTTGGGGTGCTTATATTGGGAGCAAAGGAATTTGGTTGCGGGCCGTAACGGCACACGCGGCGGTGGGGGCGCGACCTTCATTTCGACGCTCCTGCTGTGGTTTCGTGCGAATTCACGTATATTTCGACACTCCAGTTGTGATTTCGTGCGAATTCCCTCCGGCTCGACGCTCCCATTATAGTTTCGCACGAATTCCGGACCTCCTCTGGCCTCTTCTGGCCTCTTCTAGGGGTCCGCTTAGGTTGCGGGCCGCAACGGTGCACGTGGTAGGGCGGAGCCTTCGTTTCAACATTTTCGTTGTGGTTTAAATTCGCGCGAAATACCAGGCGTTTCGACGCACGCTGTGCTTTTCCTACTATGGTATCGTACGAATTCCGGCCTCCTCTGGCCTACTCTGGCCTCTTCTGGGGCCCCGCTTAGGTTGCGGGCAGCAACCGCGCACGCGGTGGGGCGTGACCTTTCGACGCTCGCAATGGTTTCGTACGAATTCGCTTGCGTTCCGACGCTCCGCTGTGGTTTCGCACGACTTCCCTTATATTTCGATACTCGTACCGTGGTTTCACACGAATTCCCTTGTATTTCGATATTCCCGCTGTGGTTTCGCGCTAATTCCGGCCTCTTCTGGGGGCCCGCTTAGATTGCGGGCCGCAACGGCGCACGCGGTGGGGCGGGGCCCGCTTAGGTTGCGAGCCGCAACGGCGTATGCGGTGGGGCGGGCCTTCATTTCGACGCTCCCGCCTAAGAAAGTGCTTAGGTATCAGATTTGGGGGAGATTGCTTTGAGATTTAGGTCAGGAGGAATGGGCCGACCGGGAGGTCGTGTCCGGATCTAGCAATAAAATTTAGTATAGTCGGGTCGATCGGGCTATCGCGCCTCTTTTTATATAAATTATTTATCAGATATCGGATATGAGGATATAATTCAGGAGAGCATAATATTATAAGATTAGATAGATTTATTACTATTTCTAAAATTAATCTGGCAAGACGCCCATCGTATCGGGACGCCGGCCATGGGTCGCACGATAAGCAAAGCAGATTCGTAAGAGCAATCGAATTTCAAATCAATCACGTCTGTTAGGATATCGACCGGGTGATCATAGGATTGGACAGGAGTATTAATCAGTGCAAAGTAAGATTATTGGGTAGCCAATATTATAGGATAAGACGGAATTCATGATATTATAATTTCTGGATGCGAGAATTAATATGTCGAAATCGTAAGATTTTGAAATAGAATAGTCTCTGATAAATTAAGAATTCTCTAAAATTTGAAATCTATGATATTTTAGCATAGACCTAGATTCATATTATATGATTTATTTATATAATTCATGACTTCAAATTATGGCGGCATACATCCCAAATAATGAGGAGGGCCAGAAGAGGCCAAAGGAGGTCAGAAGGGAATTCGTGTGAATTAGGGCTCGTAGGGTTTAGGATTTAGGGCTGAAAGCTCGGAAGGATTAATTAATGGCCTCTCGGGGAGAATCCAAACCACAACGGGAGCGTCGAAACACAGGGGAATTCGTATGAATCTATAACGAAAACGCGCTTACGACCCGCAATCTAAGCGGGCCCCAGAAGAGACCAGAGAAAGCCAGAGGAGGCCGGAATTCGCACGAAATCATAGCGGGAGCATCGAAATACGAGGGAATTCGTGCGAAACCACAATAAAAGCATCGAATCACAAGGGTAGTCGCACGAAACCACAGCAGGAGCGTCGAAATGCAAGGGACTTCGCGCGGGCACGTCGAAAAGAAGGTCGCGCCCCCCCGTGTGTGCCGTTACGACCCACAACTTGAGCAGGCCCCCAGAAGAGACCAGAAGAGGCGACGGCGATGATTGCACTTGATTAGCGAATTAGCGGCGAGCTGCACGACAGCTGCTAGCAGCGAAGGCGATACCGTCGGCACTTCTTTTTCGAACTGACGATGGCAGAGAGTACATCTTTCGGAATCCTCGAAGACAGAAGACTACGGATAAAGGAGTTTTTACCTGTCGCAAAGAACTCGAACGATCCGTGGAGAAGAAGCTTAGTTCACTATCGGCTCCGACTCGCAACCAGATTTGTACCACAACTCTGGCAGCTCGATGAGTCGGTTTCTGGGTAGTGCAATCCCATCAGCCCTCCTTGAGAATTCAATTTTACTTGTCGTGGCAGGCAGAATTCGTCAAAAGACATGGTTTAAAGATGAGCGGAACAGGCTTTGTGTCAGGTTCTTATTACTTGGCAGAACAGCAATGGTGTACGTCTTCACATGTCTACCATGAACGCTGTGATCAGTTGCAGCCTGCCTAGTTCCATTCTTCGATAAACCTGCAAATCGCCTGCTCAACACCGACAGTGCCAATGTCATCAGACAACTTTGACAGTGTTTGCGACAGTTCTTGATCAATCTCGTCGTCGATTTCGTTGCTTGGAGAGCCTCTTGTGGCCACAGGTTGCGATAAGCCACGCACGACTTCGACAAGTTCTGGGTAAGCTTCAGCGTGGAAGAACCCTTTCACCTCAATTCACCAAATTGGATTGCTGGATTCGTAGTGAAGTTCCGACAATATGCTGGTGGGGTAGAGGCAAGGGCTTTGGGTTGAATGGACTATGGAACCAAGGACTTTGGACGGAAGTCGGAGCATCAACATGGCGGATCCTATATCGACATAAGTACGAGCACACAGGCTCTCTGCGAAATGTCGACGGTCTTGCAAAGCTAGAGGCTGCGGACCAAACATCAAACTGGTGGGCACCGAAACCAATCTAGAGTGCAAAACAAGAAGATTTCGAGCTCTGTCTACGACTTCTAGTCAAGGCACTTCCAAAAGTTTCAAGAAGCATTCTCTTGAGGCTGCAAAGCGCGATAGCTGTTCCAGGACGAGCGTAGTGACTTCATCCCATACCGGGCCTGCAGAGTGACCTTGGTCTGGGGGCCAGGACACGTAGCCACAAGCTGCTGCTGGAACATGACTGGTGTCCAAAAAGGAAACCCTAAAACAACCAAATGCTGACACCCACTCCATTAAGGGCACTGCGGCCTCCAATGCAGATCGGCCCAAATGCGATCCGAGGTGCTCGGTTGTGTAGAGGTGCTCGGTTGTGGAGAGGGTTCTGCATACCTGATCTATAGTATGGGGGGCTTCTGGATTTTCGATGGTTTACGCACTTAGGCTGCACGTGCAAGTGTTCGGGCTTAGAGGGTTTGGACCCTGAGTCAGGGTGCTTGATTTGCCAGTGAAATCGACAAATAGCTTACTTCTGGCACCTTTCAGGGCCCGAGACAACGTCTGAAGTGATACGAAGATGCCCAGCGCCCACCGGAGGTGCAGGCTCGTCTTCTTCGAAAGGAAAAGTTGCACAACGCCTGAGCAGCTCCTCCCAAGACTGTAGCATGCCATAGGGTCTCCGACATGCAAAGTGCGAGCTCCTTCCAGAGAAGCTCGTGCAGGCTACGAGGTTCACGGCATTCTCGAGCCCTCTCACCTGGCAAGGACGCAGAAACTTCGGACAGCCCGAGCCCGTACATGCCATGTGCCCCCCGGTCGGCGTGCAGAGCATCTTAGCCCAAGCCCTTCTGATTCGGTGCTTGCACTCATGCCTTGCAGTATCTCGCACAGCGGCTCGTGCAGAAACTTCGCAGTGAACACTAAAGACAAGCTCCTCGGCAGCACGCGAGCATTGAGCGAAACCGGAGACTTACACCTCAAGGTGGACAGTCCACACTGTTGAGCCCTGAAACTGAAGCGAATTCAACAGATTGAGTTCTCCTCTCTTCTCGCTAGGCGGGGTCGGGAGGTTGGCGCTTATCAATCCTCTGCAGGTGCATCGCCGAGTAAGGGCAGCGGCTCAAGTGTGCAAGGCCTAGCAGTTTACTTCGCCAAGCTGTACAGTCCTGAAGGACTGCAATGCACCGAACCAAATCCGGAACACCCTGAACTCAATCTCGCGGTGAAGGCTGCACCGGGCAAGTCTCGTCGAAACCAAATGCTCGAAGCTCTGTGTTGTCACCCACTGCACTCCATCCACTTCCCTCTTGGAGAGCTCTTGTAGCACCTGTAGTAGGCCTGCAAATTGAGAAATCTGGGTTCACGCCGGTTTCTCTTCACAGCTTATGATCGAGTGCTTCACTTGAGACATATCGTTGACACGACCCCACGCACGCAAACCTTCTAAGCTTGCATCCCCTCGCAATGTCGTCCAAGTAGGCTCTGCAACGATTCGTAGATTGGATGTGGACCTGAGCTTGGGAGTTTACATGCTGAAAGCCTATGCCGATGCAGGGTTTAGTGCCGCGGAAGAGGCTGGAGCCACTCGTCGTCGTCCAGAGGACGCCCAAGGCGCAAGAGCTGGACGCGCCAGTCGCTCGATTGTGTGCCATCGTTGAACCCTACTTGATCTATCCAATTCCTTAGTGTTGTCGGGCGTCAGCATGCAAGATGGAGCTGGTGTAGTATTGACGAAAATGCATCAGACACAACGTGACAAACATCATCATCTACGCACTGTAAAGGCGGTAGAATCTTGCAGACATGTGGTGGTAAATTGCGCCAATCAATACTTTTCAATGTCATATCTGAGGAATCTGTACACACCAAATTTTAGAGGAGAATCGTTGGTGAGGGCAAAAAGGGGCTGTCATGTACGCAGCAAAGACTGCCCCTAACGATGGTAAACGAGATGGATAATGCCCCCCCAGGCAATCTAGACTAATCATGGCTGTTTGTTCCACAAAGTCGCCTGACGAGCTCTTTGAATCCTGCCACGTGAAGCCAGCAAGCTTCGTGGCTTGGAGCAGTCTTGGCCAGAAAAGCACCAGCCAACATGACCTTACTCACTCTGCGGGCTGTGACCATCTCATCTCAATCAAGCGACAGCTGGTTGGCTATCCTCCTGTGCCCATCTGTCCGCCTGGACGAGGCTAGACTGCTTGGAGATGAGGGACCAGGTTGCTCGTCCCAAGGGGCACCATCGCGAACGGCCTGAACTGCGGTGGACGTGCAAAGGTCCAGCCGGATGACTTGGCCTCACAGGCAATACACCAGATCCCACATATCTTAACATCCAGTATATGTATTACGTAATTATATATGCATATGTATGTGTAAAGGTATACCTAAATATGTAGCAGCTGTATATATGAGAGAGAGGGAGACACAAACGAACACACAAACAAACAAACACACAAGCAAGTAAGCAAGCAAGAAAGCAAACAAGCAAACATTCAACCACAAACCAACCAAACTCACGAAGCAGCAAACAAGCAAACACAACATAAATCACATAAGCAAACAAGCAAACAAGCAAGCAAGCAAGCAAACAAGCAAGATCACAAACACAACCACAAACAAACACACACACACACACACGCCACGCACATGTATGTATGTATGTATGTATGTATGTATGTATGTATGTATGTATGTATGTATGTATACACATACTTGATTCATGTGAATACATATATAGAAATATGTATGCAATTACACATGTGTATTTGAACAAATATATATATATATATATACACATACATACATACATACATACATACATACATACATACATACATACATACATACATACATACATTGTATATGTATACATACATTTGTGTATATACGGAATATACTAAAATCGACTTGCTGTGTAGTTGCTTAGACAGGTTTGTCTACTTTTTTATTCGTCATGGCGAAGGTGGAGCGATGTGAAAAATGAACTCCTGAACACTGAAGGGTAAGCTTTTATGTGTTCCCTCCTTGCGGTCCAGGATGTATTCCTGCAGGTTTCGCTCGAACAGCCGCATGTCAGAATCTGACAAACGGGAGCCAATCATGAGCCAAATACTTCCACGTGCGAGAAGAATCCGCGAAGCAGGCTGAACTTTCGTGGACGCGAGCAGTGAGAGTAGGTCTTGAACTCTCTGCGTAAAAGCCGACTTCTCCTCGGCGCTCAGCGCATCCGGCTCTTGGCCGGGAATGCGCACATACTCCCAATCAAGTCCAGGACCGTCTCCCAAAAGATCTCTTGCCAAGATTTCCCGCCGGAAAGGGGTCTTGTCGAGGAGACCAAGCAGCTTCGAGATGCAACTGGGGATTTCAGTCGTGTCCGCCTGCATGCCCCGTTCGTCTTGGAGAGCAGCAATGATGCATTCCAGCGATTGGCAAGGGACTGTGTGCAGCGCCGCTTGTGGCTTCGAAGGCAAGCGGTAGGCGGCTTTCGCCCAGTCTTCGAGCATTCGAGCAACATCAACCAACCGGCTTTGCCGCAAGCTTTGCAGCTGGACCTGCATGCTGGCCATCCAAGAAAGATCTCCCAGGCTGTGCCTCACTCAGGAATTTGTGTTTACTTCTCCGAAACACATCGTGCACCAGCGCTTGCTACCTGAATGCTGTTTTATTGAGGTAAGCTCGTTGCAAACCCGGGTATCACACCGAGATGAATCCAAACGACTTCGCCGCGCAACAGGACGAACCGCATCCAATCTTCAGTGCAGCTAGCATTGCAATACAATCTGCTAGTTTGCAACGAGCAGCGAAGCAGCTTCGACCACCTGGACGATGGCCTTGCGAGTCTCGCAATACCCCTCGTTCAGCTCGTTTCGCATCAAGCCAAACATGTGCTCTCGAAGCAAGGGAGCATGCACAAAGCTGTCCAGCACAGAATCTACCATGATCGGCTGGAAAGTCGGCATGGCAGAACCTCTGTGCATACTAACTGATCTTATGTTCAAGATGTCGCCGTTGAACAACTCCGGCTCCAGGTGGCCCAGTGAAATATACCGAATTTCATCCTTAAGCATGAGGAAGTAGGACTGCAAGCTGTCGGTGTGAGAGCACAGAAGATGGGCAGCGGCACCAACCATTGAATAGTCGCGGCGCGTCGTGTGCTGAGGATGCACGGGATCGAGAAAGATCCTGACAGGCTCTTTCCGAGGGGATGCCGTGACTATGGGACCAGCGTTGGTGGGTCAAGATGGTTGGGCCGGCTTCGCTGGAAAGAGTTGTGGTGTACAGTTAGGAATTCACGAGTAGGTGTCATTGTACGCACTCAGAGAAGCTTCGGGTTCATGCACGTCTACTCAACACGGAACTCATGCAGCACGAGGAGCGTAAGAAAAGCGTCCGTTTCACAGCATTCGATGCGCGGCTGTTCTGGCGGTCTGAGCAACCCTCCCTTGGAGAGGATGCTGGTCTTCCAGCTGCGGCATGTGCCGTAAATGCAGCATACAGTCAGATAAGATCTCGTTCGCTTGAATGAAGCCTGGTGCGGGAGGCTTGCGCTTCGCTGAAGGCTAGTGAAGTTTATCATGCTCGACAAGATGCCGTTACCATACCTGCAGGATCCATGAGAGCATTGATCTGGCTTCAGTCAAGATGCAACCTGGCTCGCCAGCTCGTGCTCGAGTGAAAGAGACTCGGACCAATCTTCTGCATCTTCAGGAACGACAAGGGTAACACCTGGTGCCCGAAATCCATGCCCAGCGTAGTATACGAGAAGAAGGGATTCACTCGGCAGTGTCTCCAAGGCTACTGTGATTTGAGACCGTATGTCGGAAACCGTGGCATCGCTGCATAGCACCTTGGAGCCCCACAGATGATTGCTCCCGTGCACAGGCGCACAAATGCAGATCTGAATCACTCAACAGTGCTTGGCTGCGAAAATTCCCAAGCACGTGCGCCTGGTCGAAAACTCCCGACTCGAGTGCCGCCTTCTGCAGCACTTCTGCGTCTCGCTGCACACTGCTGAGGGTGTCGTCGGGGCGGGAGATAACGAGGCATCTCCTCTGAGGCGCTGTCGTCTTCATTTCATGCAGACGGCTGCCGACTATCTCCCATGGCTCCTACATGCTCAGCCTGTACTGCGCATGCTTTAGCCGGAGTGTGTTTGAGATGCATGAAGTGGCCGCATTACAACTACAGCCCGTCAGCAACTAAGGAAGGTCGCTGCCACGTTCATGACATGTTTGTTGGCAAATCAGGCGGTAGGCTCCATGCTAAATTGTCCGCTCGGAGGAGTCCGGGGCATACATGATGTTATCATACTCTGCATATGAACTGGCGCAGCTCAGCCCCACGTGGGAGAGAGCAATGCGCTCAGCCCCACGTGGGAGCCGGAGCCAGAGACGTCGCATGAAATTCGAAGACATACATGATGGCTGCACGACGTGCGTACCTACCTCATGAGCCAATCCACCTGTGCAGCATCTGTCAAGGCTCCTGCCAGCACTCGCTCTTTCGTTCATGCGGGCGAAAGACGCAGCACTGGGCCCCAAGATTGAAACTGGGATGCTTCGTGCGACGCGCAGTTGCGCGGCTAGAAGCATCTGAAATAAATGCAAGGATTGTGACCTCTACAGGACACAAGTGAAGTAGTGTGCAACAGACAAGCGGAGCATGTGATGGCAGCAGGAGCAGCAGCGCCCTACTGCCATTAGCCATTTCACTGAGCCCTTCAAGCAAGGCCTGTGCGGCCAGGCTAGCGAACGACAACTCATACAGCCACGAGATCTGAGTGTCTCGTCATTGCTAACCATGTAGCAGGTACACAGAACTCAAACTAATGCCGTTGACTGACAGCAGCTTGCACAATCTCGTCCATAGCTCTTCAAGCCCCTCATCTCTGAGCTGGCAGCGTCCAGATCTGCCCACCTTGGCTGCAACACAGCAGATTGTGTTTTGTTGGCTCGCAAGCTCCGACATGCCGGCTTTCTACCGAGAATCTAGTAGACCAATGTCTGTCCAAGGCGAGTCTAAGAATTCGGTATGAGTGTTTCGGTGTAAAGCCTCCCCTGCATGCTGAACAAACTTGGCGCTTGCCCAAAAACACTAGCTTTCAGGCAGCTGCACTAAGAGGGGTGCATTCGCAAGCGTATGTAGAACGCGTAAGACAACAAAAGCCGGGCTGCTGTCCCTGGCTTCGGAATGGCGCAAAACAGCTCGAGAGGACGGCAGTTTTGCGAGTGGTGGCCTCTGACAGTAGACCAAGGGGGGTTCAAAACCAGCGGCGGGTTCATCCGTGCGGCCATGCGGAAAAACTCATCTATCTCCATGCGGAAAAACTCATCTATCTCCACAGGGTCCATATCATTTGAAAAAAATTCCAGGTAATCCAGCAACCAGTGGAGTACTTCGATGTTCTCGTCGGAATCCGCTGCACCCGGCGTTCGAAGCCATGTACAGAGGGATGTGTGAAACCACTCTAGGTTGTGTGAAGATATTCGCGACCACACACGAATCGTCTCATTGTCCACCTCTTGGTTGTCCGGCTGCGGCGCCAAAGCTGCTTGGCATGCGCTTGCCAAGTCATCACATCTCAGGACAGCAATCTGTGCACGGAGGTCGGCAATCCGGTAGGAATCTCTTCGCAACCTCGCTTGTGTAAGGACATGCAAGGACTAAAGGTCTACACCTACCCGCATATTCACTTCCGTCAAGACCTACGGCCCGTAACAGATGCTTGCGGTCCGAAGACAGACGGTTCAGAGTGCGCAGCTCTCGCGCGATAGCATCAACATTACCCGGATGTTGCTCAACCAGTTCCTTGATATGAAACGAGGAGAGGGGTGCTTCGTCAATGATCTGGACTTGCTGTTCGGATAAGATTGAAAGGTGTTCGCGAGGTTCACCAGGTTCAACATGAAGCGAAATAGCCTCACCCTCCGGCAAAGACGATTCTGGTTGGACATGCCCAACTGTGCACGCACGAATATCGTCCTTGACCCTGGCAAAGAGCTCTTGGGCAGTTGAGGGTGGTCTGCGCACATGTCGTGCGAGCACTTTTTCAATTAGTAGGCTGTTGTTGATCGTCGCTCCGTCGGGGCAGACTTTGAACCTCAGAAAACCAGGGTGGGAATCACCGAATCGTCAACGGTCGCTTCCGTCACACACACACACGTGCACAGACTTAAACACCCGAACTGTGGCTTGCAAACTAGATGTTCGCTCTCGGCAAGTCACATACCAGAAGTGCCTTGCTTCGCGAATTTTGACATCACTTTGGGCATGTCAATCCATCGCAGAGGTTTGGCTGTCGTGCTTCGACAGCAAATTGGTATAAACACTAGTTTCAAGCCTCTGCAGGTCGTCTCTGTCGCCTTGGATGGACGTGCGAAAGCTCCAGTCTCCTGTCTGACTGCAAAAAAACAACACTTGGCGCTGCAGCAAAGGAGCTGCTGTGAACACCTCGGGCTCGAGCTGAAAGTTGCATCCAGGGATACCTGTGTACCCCTGCCGTGTGAGTTCGCCGTGGCCGATGTAGATCACAAACAGCAGGGAATTACTTTCCAAAGCCGCCGCGGCGTCTTTAATTTTTTGGAGGAAAATTTTCTGGCGGAACAGAATTTTCCGACGACGAGTTGCCTCGTCACGTTCCTGCCCGTCAATCGGGTTGGAACACCACGGTATCACCTTGTCGAACAAGATCCTGGAGCTTGTACAAGCTCGCACCAATATGTCATACCCTTGTCTAGCCTGCTCCTGGACGTCTTCTTCTAAAGCTGCCAAAAGTAGGCACACACGCGGGGGCCGGCTCATGGCGCTTGACCCCGAACTCGCTTGCCTGGTGCTTGTTCTGCAAGGATGCTGTGTGCCGCCTGGCCAGCTGTTCTGCACAAGCCCGCCAGTGAGCTCATGTCTTCTTTCTGCAGTTTGTAGTAGTAATGCTACGCTACGACTTTGAGCACTGCCGTTCTTGCTGACTGATAGCCATTCAGCCTGCAACAACCTCTCGAACCACCGGCGGCTGAGCGAGACGGGGAGCAAGAACAGGGCAGCCTCCCAAGCAGGCCTGCAGTGCAAACAATACTCGGCGCATGCACAGCGATGAGCCACAGCCCAGGCTGATGAACCGAAGCACGGGACTTGCTAAATTCTGCACGAATTAATTACGAGGTCCTTGGCCTTACGGTCAGGTTGTCTATTCAACGATTCAACGGCCATGCATCGTTTCACGGCTCAGCTTTCATAAGCTGATACAGCAAATGCTTCTAGCCGAGGACAGTCTCTGGTCATGAAGAGCTCAGCTGGTACCTTCGAACGACTTGGCCAGATTGCCGTCTCGTTCTGCGCCATGCCTATTCCTCAAGTTCAAGCAGGTGCGGTCAGGTTGAGAGTATGCTAGCAGGAGGCCGTTGGCCTCGAGCGAGGGGATGAAATTGAGGGAAGATCGAGGATGGTTGATACTGCAGCTGTCGGGCTTGGAAGAACCGCCTCTGGCCGCCACCTGCTGCCCACATGAAGCGCCTGTGGCCACCAAGAGCTGGATGAAGCCTCCATGTACGGGAGGAATCGCAGCAACATCCAGAGCCATGGATCGAAGTGTCACGGTGCAGCGCAGTCTAGAATCCTGACCAGTGGATGAACTGGCTTCTTCCTCCATTGCCACGTGGGATCTGGCGAAACAGAGTTCCAACGATTCGAGGTCTTGGCTCTCGACGGCAGCACCCCACTTCGATAGAAACCTTGCCCTCCCAGGCACCCAGGCAAATGCTGAATACGATCCCCAATGCGCCCCGCAGCTTGCACGGACAACATCTATGTATTTCGCTCTCTCGCTCTCTCCCCTCTCGGCAATGCGCAATTTCCAACGAAGCCTTAATTATGAGGCGAGCCAGCTTTGCAGTGCCCGGTGCCAGGGCCATGGGCACAGCTTCTTGAACGGCCTTCGTCCGTCTGAGACCAGGCTTTGCACTGCAGGTGGTCTTGTCTCCGGCAGAAGTGTGAAGACTTTCTGCGTGTACGGCAAGCAGATGCAGAAAAAAGGGCTCCGTAGTGATGTAGCAGCAACCCAACTGTTTCACGACACCCAGGCTCTGACATGTCTAACTCTTGCCCCATGCCTGCGCAAGGTACGTCGTCAGTCAATCCTACAAGCCCAGCTGTAGAAATCGGGTGAACTCTTAGCCCTGCACCCCAACGCCCCAACACTCTGAACTGTTCACCCGAGAACAACCTACCATCCTGCTCGGTGTCTGAAGCCTTCGCGACAAGCTCTTTCAGCTCAAAATTTTCTCTTGGAAGCAACACCCCAAGCAAGCATTTGCGACCTGCCAACACACACACACACACACAAGCGCGTCTCTTTTCGGCTCGAAGAATGCCTGCCAACACACACACACACAAGCGCGTCTCTTTTCGGCTCGAAGAATGGGTCCTTGAACTCCTGGCGCATTTGCTTGTGAGAAGATGGCTGTCAATGCAGCCAAACACGTGCAAGTCCACAGCTGGCACGCAGGAACTGTTTCCTCGACAAGGTGGACTTTTCGTGCACATGCAGGATTGAATTTCAGGTTCCGTCTTGTACGGAGCATATCGCGGCACAAGACATCTGCTTTCGCCAGCTAGCTCCTTCGTGGGACGTAACCTTCTTGACCCAACATAAGCACATGTCCCTCTTATCTGCACCTGACCTAAACTCAGCATCGGCAGGTGTTCAGGATCGCAAACAAGGTCATAGAACACTCCGGCATGACACCAGGCAGCCCGAAACGCCAACGAAGAACGATCAACCAAGCCGTAGACACGAAACACAGTGCCGAAGTCATTCTGTCGTTTGGGGGATTCAGACGCAGGGCTGAGGGTTACCTACTGTATTGCATTTCCAGAAGGTCTTGTGCACGAAAACATGGAGAAGACAGCATGCTGCCGAAGGTCGGTACAACTAGGCCTCTTTCGGAGCACTGCAAGCATTACAGTACAGCATTTCTGAGAGCCCTGGATTAAAAGGGGAAGTCTCGACGTTGACTCTCGCGTCGTTCTGGGCACCCGCCTGCTGATGGAAACACGCTTCGTACTGATTGTTTGAGGATTGGAGTTTGAACGAGTCTGAGCTTTTTGTTCGTGAAGCCCGCGGCTGTGTCCTTCTTCGGCAGCCATGGCCCGTGGGCCCAGTGCAAGATTGAAGAATCCTACTATTGATTCATCCCGGGATCTTGGCAAAGCTTCTTTCACTAGTCGCTGTGCTCTTGTTAGTTCAATCACTCTCCTCTCCTCTCTTGCCCTCTCCGGAAGAAGAGCCGGGAACTTTTTCCGGGATCAGTTTGTGTAGCGCCATCTATGGCGTGGGAAACCCTAGCGCCTGTGGCATTTGCTCAGTCGTCTGGCGATCTCCTGCAGTGGCCAGGAGAAGTCAACAGGGGGAGTAGAACCAGAGGAATCTCCTTGTTCCCAAAAGCATGACGACCCCAAATATTTTGTTGATTCTGGGGCGGTGAGGGTTCGTGCCCCCAACCTAACTAAGCCTTACACCTTGCACCCCATAATCTACAGTGTAGCCTTTAGAAGTCATGGATTGCTGGGTTGAGCATGGCAACAGCCGCCATCAACGCTTCTTCAGGGCCTTCTGCAGGCGGTTCCGTGGAAGTCAGTGCGCCCCCTACCCGCCGCCTGCAGGCCACCCGGTCTCACTTCTGCAGGTGGCCATGCAATACCGAATCTTAGCTTGAAGCTAAGTATCCCGAAATGCAAAGCCCTATGTAGATCCACAGCCTATCCCGAAATGTTAAGCCCAATGTAGATTCACAGCCTATCCCGAAATGCAAAGCCCTATGTAGATCCACAGCCTAATTAAACCGCATGCTCCGAACCTTTTCCCCAGAACCCCCGCACCTTTTCCCGTTACTGTAACCCCCTGAACCGTCGACCCGAAGACCTTTTGCCGAATGAAAGCCCCAGACTGCGTGATCCGAGCCCTTCTGCATGGAAGGCTCCTCCAAGCCCTCCTTCAACGTGCGCAGTTGGTGCAGCATCTTCCAAACCTGGGGAGCTTGCTTTTAGGGCTTAGGGTTCTTTCTTTTTCCTTAGGGTTTAGGGTTTAGGGATTGAGCGGTGAAGGTCACCAGGTTGAAGGAATCCATGCTCAGGCGGTTTAGGGTCGTAACCCTCAGAGAGGCCCATAACCCCACACACGGAGCCCCTCATAGAATCCTTGCACCCCAACCATACGTGGCTTATGATACTTTCGCCTCCCCACCTAATACTTGCTTATGCCAATACATTTATGCTACCTTATCACTGGCCTCACTATGTGTCGTCAATACATGGCAAAGTCCTGTTGTTAAGGTTGAAACATGTTGAAACTGTTAGAGTCAGAGTTATGGTCTGTGCACAGCTGACGTAGTTCGAAACCTCGGGTAGAAAAGACACTGCAAAACCCCCCGTCCAGAGCCCTGAAATCTGCGCCGACGCTGTTTTCCCGGAAGCACCCTCAACCCTTATTAATTAATGGAACCCCAAACCCCCAATCCTAAACCCTTTTGCAACTGGCGTGCAACGTCACGCCAGGACAGCAATCCTAAACCCTAAATCCCAAACCCCCAATCAAGATCCCGAGCCCTCCCTTGCAGGCGAAGTGGCGGTTTGATCCAGAGAGGACCGGTCGGCCGGATCGAATTCAATCCTGGAGGCGAAGGGGTCAAGGTTTAGGGGTTTAGGGTGTGGGCTTTAGCTAGTCGGGTCCGATCCATTCCTTCTTTGAGTTTAGAATATGGCGTCAAGGTCTATATAGAAGGTTTAGGATTTTTTGGTTCAGGGATTGTTCAGGGTTTGGGGTTATAAGTTATAAGGGTTATGGGGTCTTCGCATGAGGTCTCGAGGGCTTTCGGCAAGACATCTCTGGTGAGGGCCATACTAGAAGTAAGTGCGCATGAGCGAATCAACTCATAGCCAGAAGGACTGGAAGGCTAAAACTTCGAATCTTGTAAGAACTGTAGCATCTAGACTCACACCTCATGCTACCTGCGCTGCACCCAGTCATGCATGCAGATGATCCATAAACCGAGCAGGCTGCCGGCACTTTAGACGAGCTATCCTCGCGTGTTTATACTTCAAAATTAGCAGCTAGGTTTTTCGGAGAGTCTAACAATATAGGAGCCTTCGTCCTTAGAATAGCGTTTTGGAGCCTATTGTACTAGAATTATAATAAGGAACCCCCCCAAAACAGTATTGGTAATTATTTTTAGTCCCTACACTAAACCTGACTCAACTCTAAAGCGCCGCAAGGTTGCAGTCAGAGCAAGCTGCCCAAGGTCAAAGTGCAGTCCTCCCATTGTCCTCCGCACCCTCCGGATCTTCCCTGCAATCGATGTCAGGTGTAGGCTCTGTAGGGCTTTCGGCGTCGGAATTTAGGATCCAACTTCCAGGTTAGATCTTCTGGAGGCTACTCCCGGAAAGCTGTCTGCGAAGTAGTCGCGAGCATCGACACACGCAGCATGTGATTGTCCGTCTTTGCATGCCTACGGTAATAAGCTAAAAACGGGCGATGACGCCGTTCCCTCCAAAGCTCCCAAGTTCAGACTTTGCCGACTCTCAAGCTTGCGCATCCTCAGGCCATCTACTACGAACCTACGTCACTACATCACGGCAACAGCACACATCCAACCTCAAACCCAACGCGGCCAGAGTCTGAGAACAGCAGCGGCTCAGTAACATTCTATGTTTCCTCAGGGCTCGAAGCAAAAAGTCCGACATCTGGCGCCGAACCTTGGCAACCTATCAAGGCGAGAAGACGCGCCTGATACGTTCACGTGCTTACCATGGCACATAGTAGTGCTACGATTGTTGCCAACAACCTCTTCGCCACTTGTATTGCAACTTCACTCAGACTAATACTGCTACCACTGCCCCCTCAGAGCGGACCCTGGCGGCACCGAGCCCCTGACCTGTCTGTTGACTCCTTGGCAGAGTGAGCGAGAGTCCCTAAGGTACCTGCTACCGATTCTTGGGGTTTCGGGTTCCGACTCGCACGCTCGCACAAGCGGGCACGGTTGCACAATGAGTGTACCACACTTTCTACAGTAAGATGCGCGAGTGTTCCTAAACAACAAGACAAATACAGCCCGAAAACATGCAAGAGCCGAATACCATAGACACCCTAGGCCATAGACATGACCGAAGGGACGTGGACCCGGGCTGGACAAGAACACCAAACGCCGACTGAGCCAAACGGTTCAATCAGGATGTGAAAGTGATTTGGGAACAGATCGCCAATGACTCCCTCTCAGCACTACTAGTGTTGCGTATTAGAATTGGTCGGGTAGCATTTTCGGGACACTGATCCTGATTCCAAGAAATCCTCAAGAAGATACGCTGCAGGTATTGAACTTGTCAAAATACCACGGCCTCACCGCTGAACTTTATAGTGCCCAAAAATACTCTGATAACACTGTCTATCTTGGACAGTTACTGCGGCACAGGATCTCCAAAAATGTAGAAGCCTGATCTAATAATAAAGTCTCCTTTATTGCTGGTTTCTGGGAGCCTCATCCTGCTCCAATCCTTTCAGTGTTGAGGGTCTCTAAGTACTCAAAATAGGTTGCCGGTGTTTTTTGGGGGATATTTTAGTGTATATGAAGGAACCCGAGGGAATAACATTGGTAACCATCCAGGCTTCTACATTACTTTGCACAAGCAGTCGCCCGGAGGAAGACAGCAAGGCAACGCAGTCAACTTACGCACTGACCGAGGCGGCCGTGCCCGGAGCGCAAACGGAGCCTCTGTCCTAAGCTTCGAGACCTCGACACCATAAACCCTAAACCCTTAAACCCTACAGCAACCCCATGAACCCCAGCAACTGAGTGCCAATCCTCCTTGTCAGAGGGCCCCTGACAGCCTCTCAGGTCCCGAGTAATCTTTTCAGGGTTCAAGGTTGACAGTGCCCGGGGCCTGTGATGAGACTTTTTGGAGTTCTCCCTGGTTCTGTCTCATGCGCTTAAAATACAGGCAACCCTTCACGAATTTATGTTTCTTCCCCAGTATAGGCAGTCAACAAGAGCCTGATGCCTGAGCCTGTAAGTTCCTTCGGGTCCGGGTTGCACCAGGTTTTCATATGGAACCCTGATGGCATAGGGCATAAGAGTTCCATATGAAGGTAAGCCTTGTGGAGCCCGCATGAAGCTCTTATCAACCCTTAAGCCCTTAAAATGTTCAGATGCTAACAAACCTCTCTCTTGTGGCACTTTCCTTGCCTTGTTGGCGCCGCTGCTTCAGCGCCTCGTAGCGCTCCTGCAAGTGATGTTGGGTGGCCGTTGAACCTTCATTGCTCAGATCCTACAAACTACCAACAGTCTCCATTGTAGTTCGTTTTTAGGGATTCCCTTTTAGGATGCTGAATATAAACTTGGCGAAACCAAAACAGGAACTAGAATGGAGACTGTAGGTGAATCCTTACTGAAGAAGGAAAGCACCCTGGCAGTCTCGACGGGTGTGGCGACGAAGTGCCACACTTCGAGATTCACGAAACAAGCGGGGAACGCCAGTCGGTTTTACCAGGACGACAGGCCAATGCACGGCACCTGCCACAAAGATGTTGAAGGGCAATGATATGCAAGTGTCCGAAGTGTGGGGTACCTAGTTGACATAAACCCAGATTGCAGGGACCTTAGTGCCTTAGTCTGAGAACCCCAAGACAGGGACCCCATCATGTTACCTAGCCGCGGGTAGGTTTTGTCTGCAGAAAAGTAGAGCCACAATCGGTTTCAATTAAGAGTCATCATGCCGTAGCGTGAAGTTACTGACATACTAGCAACTCTACCAATCGTCATAGTGATTGGGGAAAACAAAACGGATTTGAGCACTAAAACCGAAGCCTTAAGCTGGCCTGCCCGTGAACCTTCGCCACGGTCCTTCATGTTCTGAAAGCGCTTCTTGGCATACTCAGTTCCCCCATTCCTGACATGGGCCGGGGTGGATGAAGCCTGGGACCTTCAGGTTTCCGGCCCACTTGGATTTAGTACAACAGAAAGTGACCGGGGTGGAAAGAACTCTGCTTCC
This sequence comes from Symbiodinium sp. CCMP2456, assembly GCA_905221635.1. Taxonomy (NCBI): domain Eukaryota; class Dinophyceae; order Suessiales; family Symbiodiniaceae; genus Symbiodinium; species Symbiodinium sp. CCMP2456. Next base: position 40,462 of record CAJNDV010032663.1, on the reverse strand, counting down.
ATTCGCTTCCGTAGCTCAGGCGGCCCCTTGTCTGCACGGCCTACGAACACGACATATCTACAGGCTTCAGAGAAGCATGTAAACCGGCAAACTGCGGATATGCGTATCATAACACCTCAAAAGCAGCCACTCGCAGCTCTGAGCCTGCAAGGCTCAGGTCAGATTGCTAAGAAAGCCTCAAGTGCGACGTCCACTCTTTGCACATTTCTCCCCCGGATTTGAAGAACTACCCAGAGACTACGTAGCCGAGGAGGAATTGTCGCCTTTGGAAACCCCTGAAGCCCCAAAGACAGTCGGCCCAGCCCAGGCCGTATGGTGAGACTGAGGCACGAATTTCAGCAAAATTCAAGCCATGGGATGCGTGGACACGCAAAACTGAATACACTCGTGTAGTCAAGAATACCTACATGCGTATTATATATATATATATGTACATGCACACAAGACTTTTTCAAGCTTTAATAGCCAGAGATTCTGAGATCTGGACTTATCTGGGTGCAACTGCTTTGCCATCTTCCGGTATGCAAGGTCGAGGTCCTGGGCTTTGCTGCAAGAGACTTAATCTGGCTGCGAGAAATTCAGACAGTCTGGCTTCTTGGCTTCAGTAGGTGGGTGTTTCTACTGCGCATCTCGGTTACAGTAAGTACCTAACATCTGTGCGGGATACATGCAGGTTTAGATTCACAGGACTGTCTCGGCCGTTTAGATCCTGGTGGTGGTAGCTACCTTCTTTAATTCTGATTTTGCGTTGGTTCTGACAAATCGAACATTGATTCTCTGCCACAAGAAGTAGCGGTCACGGCTTAATTCGTTTCGACGACTTCTCGCCATAGTCGCCGCCAGTTGCTGCAGCTGGCGGCGACTTTTGCGATAAGTTGCCTAAACCCTGACCCTTGACCAAAACAAGAGCAGAAACCTTTTGTGCCGCGATCTGAAGCGCCATAGCCCTCTCGCTTCCTTCTTGTACCGACAGACCATCAAGAACAAAACGAAACACAACGCCCCAGCATAAATTCAGCCCGTGGGCGATTGAATGGCGGTTACAGGATTATCTGCTCTTGGCCCACCTTTGACTTCACAAGCCTACAACCGTAAACCCGAAGCAGCGCGAAGCCCGAAAACCATGGCCAGCCAGGCACGTGCTCCGAACAGTCCGGACACAGGCCTGGCTAATGCTCATGCTGCAGGCTCCAGTGCGGGCTTTGGGGTCAATTACAGGGCTGGCCTACTGTGGAGCACACAAGAAATCGGGCACTTCTGGCGCGTTCTTCCGCCATTCGTTGCCACTTCAACTTCGGTCATCATCACAGCCGTCTTCATCTTCGTCCTCGTCGCGTCGCGACAATCACTCCCACCGGCAGCACCATCACCACGGCCGCCGCCAATGCCGCTGCCACCACCATCATCATCGCAACCACGATGACGACAATCACAACCATCGTCATCGTCATCATCAGCATCATGACCATAATCATCAGTCATCACCATCCTCATCACTGTCATCAGCTCTCCGTCATCACCATCAACATCATCACCTAACGGAACTACTGGTAGCACTAGCAGGGGCGCACTCGTCGGCGGCGGTGAACCATGACATGAATCATGAAAAGCCACAAGCGGGCCAATAATGGGAAGATCGGCGACAACACAACTGACAGTTGCGAAGTGATTTGCAGCCGGCCAATGCTCCGAGAGCTTGCTTTATCTTCTTCTATGTGACATGTGCGCAGATCATTGTTCAACCCTGTCCTTGTCGAGCATTTAGACGCCGTGGGCGGTTTTGCACGAGCAGTGAGGGTCCCCGTTGGTCGGAGCGATCTAGGTATCTCGGTTCCGCTGACCAGTCCAAGCCCTACATGCGGAAACCCTACGTGGTCTAAATCCCAGCCTGAATTCGAACAATAAGACCGTGTTCTAGAGCATGCACGCTAGTAACCCGGTGCACACCATATACTATATACAACGCTTCTGTGCTAATGGAGCCGGGCGCACCAAAGAAGTGGTAGTCGGCAGAATCGGCACAGTTTACCAACTGGACCTTGTCTCTCCGAATGTGACATTGGGCCGTGATAAGGAGAAAAGGATTGCGGGGGAGTATGTTCCAGCCTAAGCATACTGGCCACTTGTTGGCTGGAATCAAACCGGACAAATCAGGGGAGGCTTTTTGGAGCAGGTCGTCCTAACCCCTGCTATCCGACTGTAGGGTCGAGGGGCTGCAGGATACGTTCGGAATTTCTGGAGTACTGAGGCTTCGACGGTCGGGCAGTTTGAACACAAGGAAACCGGTGATCACTCGGAGATTGGACTCTCTTACCCTAAATCCTAAACCCCAAGCCACACTCTGAGACTGCGGCGTGCTGCTGTTGGTACAGCTGGCAGCTTTGCAGCAGCCGATCTTAGGAGAAGGCAGGGAAGCCTTTTCAACCCTATGAACCCTAAACTTGAGAGCCTAAACTCCCTGAGCCTTAAACTCGACCGTAAACCCTACACCCTGCACACCCCAAACTATGCACTGAATCACTTTGTGTGTGCTTGCAGATCATGATCTCATCATTGTGAGCACTGACCCTCCGAAGCTGCGGAACCATGAAACTCTGGGTTGACGTCTGGGTCTAAGCGGGTTGAGGGTCTAGGTCCGTGGCTGTGATATCGGGCTCGGCGTCTGAAGCTTAAAAGGTTTAGGGTCTAGGTTTATTGGGTTTCTGTTCTGGTGCTATCTGCCCTACCGAAAAGGCCAAAACGCCTGGGGCTACCTAACCCTGACCCCTGAACCCACTGAGCACGTGGACGGCCCATCGTGTGGACCAAACCCCGCACATCGCGGCTGCTGAGCTGCGCCAACCAGCGCCTGCGCTGATCCCAAACCCTAAACCCTTTTTTTGAACCCAGACTCTGCCATTCAGCTGGGAAGCAGCACTTCCAGATCATTGCATCTGAACCCTAAACCCTCTCTCTCTCTCACACGGACTCGAGTCGAGCATGCCGCGATGAAGTCATGTCGTTATTCGACATGACGAACCTCCCAAGCCTAAAGACTCTGCACACGATAAACCCAGGAAGGTGGAACTTGCTCAAACAAAAGAATTGGGAGCTGCGAGAACACCCTGCCCCGCATCGACGCCAACAAAGGCGGCAAGAAGGATGCATCAGAAGCAGCATGAAGCATCATTGCAAATGGCACATTACGAGTAGCAGCAGCCAAAGGCAGGTACTGCAAAAACCGATCCACGGCTTGCAGTGCCGGTAACTCCACCTAAACCCTAAAACCCTAAACAGGCGGCGAACTTCATAGGCGCACAGTTCCTCCTGTACCGGCGACCCGGTCGGCTCTGTATCCCTAAACCGGCAAACAAGGAAGCTCCGAAAACGCTCAAACCGAAACCCGCATACAGAATCCTGCTCCCTTGCAGTTATGACAGCTGCAAGTACTACACAGCCTGCGTTTCTAGACTCCTACGCTCACAAACGCCAAGGTCTCAAACCAGTGGCTCCCTGCTTGCTTGTAGAGTTATAGTAAACCCCCAAAAAAGTTGGAAACCGGACTGAAGACCATTCGTGCTGGGATTCCCTATACATTCCTATTAGGGACGGTTTAGAGTTTAGGGTTTAGGGTTTAGGGTGGGGCTATGGGGTTTCCAGTGTTTGGGCTTCTGCTGTAGTCTCAAGCATAATTTACTGTATATCTCGGCTGGGTGAACTCAAGTTCCTTCTCAAAGCCTTTACTTAACGGATCACGGGGCCGCGCAAGTAGGGTTATAAGTACCTTGACTAGCGTTGTAAGACATATCTTACATCCAAGTTATCCTAGTTAGAACCCTGCTACTAACTAAGTCCCCTGAAGTATAACGCTCCTAGCTACAATAAGTCTCCTGATTCTCTAAGTTATCTTTGCCTCGCTTTGGCATCCTCGGAGCACATCAGCGACTCGATCTCGGCGGAGGCAGAGGTGTAGACTGTTTTGGGGACTTCACGGGAGTCTTGTGGCATTGTAAAAGGCTTAGGGTCTCAACTGTTATTCGCTAATTCATGTTGTTGTAGGGGCAGTGAAGTGCAGAACGCCTTGCCCGTTATTTCGAAAACGTCTCTTCAATCTGCCAAAATCTTCACAAATCAGGCCGCTGCGGCTCAGACAAGTAATACTCTCAACCGCAACTCTACGAGGCTTGATCTTGAAGATCACAAAAAACTTAAAAAGCAAAGGTGACAAGTCGTCGACCCTGTTGAGTTCTGGTTCTAGAGCTTGTGGTTCAAGCTGCCATAGCTTCCCTTCATGATCAAAGTTTTCTGTACTTGCCATGGAAACTTAAGGGTCCACCCAAACCCCAAACTAAACATAAATCCTAAATCCTTAACCCTAAATCATAAGTCCTAAACCCTATACCCTAAGTCCTAAACGCTAGATCCTTAACCCTAAACCCTAAACCCTAAATCCTAAACCCTAAACCCTAACCCTAATCCCTAAACCCTAAACTCTAACCCTCACCTGAGCCGTGAAGCCCGAACTTCAGAGGACCTTCGAGCGGCCGACCGTGCGCTCGCCGAAGGTGTGGAGACTCCCGTCCGCGTTGCGGACGACGTGTCTCCTTGCATTGCTAATATAACGGTTTAGAGTTTAGGGTTTAGGGTTTAGGGTAATGGCCTTAGTTACTAGAATAGGGCTCCTTTAAAGGGTTACTATGAGGGTTCTATAAGGGTATATAGAAAAAAGAGGCCTAAATAAGTAGAAGAGGGTTTCGGGGCCCATTATACTCTACTTAAAATAGGAACACCAAAAATAGTAAAGGGCTGCTCCTGCTTTCGGGTTCAGTTCTATGGGGCTGATCTGCATCTTATCCACATTCGGTGATAGCACCTTGCAAGGTGGCCGGGAGTGCTGTGATTTCGGGTCAGGCCTTCGGCGAAACACCTGTCTACCACACTAACTTCCTCCTCTGACCTGGTAAACCTCCTAAACCGCGACAACCCACGACTACAAACCCCCAAAGCCCTACACCGTAAACTCTGGCCCTAACCCTAAGGCTCAAAATAACACAAAAGCCTTCTTATAGTATGGTCTTTGGGCCTAATGAGTCCTTAGAGCCTTGGGGTAAAGCACTCTCAAGCAACCCGGCTGAGGACCGCACGCCCTGCCGGACTCTGGATCCACCTCCACTCAGAGACTCCAATATCCCTTGATTAAGGAATATACACCTTAAATTAGAATAGGATCCCGAATATGCTTTAAAGTATATTCCCTAAACCCTAAACCCTAAACTTTAAAGTATATTCCTTAATTCAAGGATATTGTAGTGTCTGTGCAGTTGGAGAGCAATTGCGAGCAATGTAGGGGCCTTACTAATAATGAGAATAGGGTTTGGGGGCTCCTTTAAAGGGTTCCTTAAGGGCTACTATAAGGGTTTAGGGTTCAAGGGCCTTAATAATTGGAATAGGGCTTTGGGGTATGTTATACTACAAAAATGATAAAGAACCCCCCCAAAATAGTGTTGGAATGATTTAGGCTCCTAGGTTGGGAGGTCTCATATGAGCCCGGGCATGACTGAACGAAGCCCCCGACTGCGAAGCCCTGATACCGTAGGGGCCTAAATTATCGGAATAGGGTTTTGGGTGTTGGGCTCCTTTATCGTATAATTACAATAAGGCGCCCTAAGGAATATTTTCGGTGATTATTTCGGCTTCTATATTGCTTCAGCACAGGCCTGTCGGAGGATGATGGGTTCGCCAGACCTGGTAGCATCCCGGAGTTGATTTTCGGGAGTCTGCCCGGATCAGCCCGACAAACATCGGCAGTTGACATAGAGGTATAACCATTTTCAAAACAAGACATCCCGTACGCTAATCCCATGTAAATCCCCAGATCTGAAGGCCCCAATATGCTTTGTCAAGGAAGTGCGGCGAACTCGAAACCCGGGGCGACGCCATTCGGTGCAGCTGCTCGGGAACTTGGAAGCTTGAATGGGGTTGGGGGTTTAAGGTGGAATATAGAAGCCTAAGTAATTACCAAGATTATTTTGGGGGCTTCCTTATTAGATTTATAGTATAATGGGTCCCAAAACCCTATGCAATCCCTCTATTAGGGTTTCGGGTTGCGGTTGATTCAAAAAGCGTTGGGCTGGCTTGAGATTTTTTTTTATACAGCTTGTGCAACTCCAGGGGAACGTGCCATCTGCAAGCCTTGAATGTGTGATGCAGACATTGCGATTTGACCTGGCGGCCCAGCAACTAGGACGAAGCTTCTCACTTAATATAGGGGCATTAATAATTAGAATAGGGTTTTGGGGCCCAATATACTATATATTATCTATATTCATAATAAGGAACCCCCAAAATAATATGGGTAAATTATTTAGGCCCCTATATTGGCTTTCTCCTATCTCCTTCGAATCTCTTCCTCCACATCTGAGATCAGCCGAAGACTCAGCAGCCCACCGTTCAAGAGCCCGACATCGTGTCTTTCATTGAGGGCCAAACTCCTAAGCCCCGGATAATCTAAAGCCATCCACAAACAGCAAGTCCTAGACTGAAAGAAACGATATCAGTGCTGTGGCCCCAGCTCATCAAAGGCGACCGCCTCGCCAATGAGCCATGGCGCGTCCTCTGATCAAAGAGTCGCTGCATGAGGATTGCTGAGATGTAAATTCCGCTTTCGCAGTTTCGAAAACTGCTTGATAGACACGAGGGTCCCAAGGCTTAGACGGGGCAAGGAGCACAGAAGATGGTGAAGCTAAGAGGCTCAGTTTGGTTTCTTGAGGGCTTCGGGCTCGGATGGCGAGTGAGGGGAGATTCCAGGAGCTCTCACACGAAACGAACTCAGGATGCGAAACTTCCAAAACTAGCTTGTGAAGTCCATGCTTTTGCAAAGTTGCTCTGCCGCAATCTTGCCCGGTTCTCTGACAAGCCCTCATGCAGAACCGAAAGCCACAAAGCTCACATCGCAAACTCCCCTGAAACCGAATAATCCGAGTGCCGCGTGTCCTTGCACTCCTTCTCTGGCTGTGGTGCCTCCGGCGCTGGAGCTGCGCCTTCTGACACAACGCGGGATGTGGAAACTTTGGTGTCTTGTTTAAGAGCTATCCTTGCGTGTGTGTGTGTATGAAAAGAATATACTGCACATATAGCACTTGCCTATGTGTTCCGTCTTCTGGTCTGGTGCTTGAAGCTTTTCAGAATGGAATCCAAAGAGTTTGGGGGCATAGACTACGCTTCCAATCTTCGAGCGCCAAGTGAGACATCGGCGTGCCTTTGATCAGAGGCTCCTCCTCCGAGCTTTTCGTGGAGCCAGTCTCCTTTCCAGCTCAAACTCTCTCTCTCTCTCTTTCTCTCTCTCTCTCTCTGTCTCAGCTTGTTGCTTCATTGTACACACGGATTAGGGTTTAGGGTTTCTCATTCACCTGCAGCTCTGCGGCCCCAGCTTTGAAACTGCGAAAACACACGTCGTGCCCGCTGGGCAGAGCGACTCCGATTGCGAAGCACGGGGCAAGAAGGACTGAGGGTCTTGTTGGTTCGGTGCATCTCCGCCTGGGGAAAAGCTTAGGGTTTAGGCCTGCTGGGATCCCAGAAAATTCCAGCCTAAACACTAAACCCTATTGAGATGCACCGTGGCATGCACAGACATAGGTATACTAGCAACGCAAGGTTGGAGAATCGTCTACTCGGGCTGGGCATCTGGAAGTTAGAGTTCATAGCGGTTGGAAATTACGCGTAGTCTACGCATGGCCACGTTTGCCTGTTGCATTATCTTGCCCAGGCAAATGGAGGTCTGCTGGTGCTCCCTGAGACAGCAAAGGCTCGGCGAGCTAGGAGAAATCGCAGCCAAGATATGGGGGTTTCCAAAAACAGGGGACCCTAATATAGTACCCTAAATAATAGGATCCCTATTATAAGGACCCCCAAAATAAGGTACCCCTAATTTTCGGAAACTCCCATATGTTCCGAGGGTGCGTCCGGAATCGCCCCAAGAGTCCAACGCATGCAGCCGCTGGTTTTTGGATGTTCCGGCGATCCTCCCCATATATCGCCGAAGTACATAAGTGCGTATGACATCCAAGCACCCAAAGCGGCCCACAGCTCCCCTTCGCGCCTCCCCCGACTGCCGGGCGTCTTCGTCCTGTCGCGGGGGGAGTGGCGAGCTATGACCCTACCATGGCAAAATGGTAAGAAACGACCCAAGGCCTAAACCCTACAACTCTGAACCCCAAACCTTCTGAAGAGCCCAAAGGCCGAAGCCACCGAAGCCCAATCAGGCCAAAACCCGCAAATTTGAGCCTCTGAAACCGAATTTACCTTGTATCGGGGCCGCAGTTGACAGGGTTTCCTACAGGTGTGCCTCGTTCGCCTCAGGCGCTGGATGCGTGGTGACCAGGACCTGCAGTAGCGAAACTTGTGGCTTATGCCCGGCTTTATGGCCTGGGGTGCCGAGTTTCACCATGGACCAGCAGAACAGCAGCAGCAATCATGAGCATGACACCGCCACCAGGTGCATCAAAAACATGGAAATGGTCAGTACTGAGCTGGAGATGTTGGTAAGCTTCGTATTGAACACAGGATAGCCATAGCCTGGAGGGGATGCCCTGGGATGCTGTTTGGCATGGCCGGAAAATAATGGCTGAAATAGACGCTGTGAAGCTGTAGATGACGTCAATTGCTCTGGTGAGCATGATGCCGGTGGCCAGGATGCTGCGAGTAGTTAGAATAATGATGGCGCTGGTGAACTTGCTTTTGATCGTGGTGGTAATGAGTAGGGCAGGGTGGTGCTGACGACGACGGTCTGCTGCTGCTGTGTTTGCTTTAGTTACTTTAGTTTTCTTCTGCTGCTGCTGCGGCGCTGAAACTGAGAGTGACTGTACCAATCTAAGCATAGTCATTCACGCACAAAGACAGAGATCTCAAACACGGCTGTGCCCCCTCCCCTGGACAAGCGCGTGGCTCGCCGCAGAACCCTCGCGGGCTTGGTGGGAAGCACCTGCCCAAGCCCAATTTTATTCGAGGCGTCAGAGGTTTTAAGAGATCTAAACTCCAAAAGAACCGATGGATGCCTTCTTACTCTAAGAAAGCCCTAAAGATCGATACTTACCTGGCACGCGAACTTCAACCTTGAGTCGGACTCAGCTGACTTATATATGAACTCCGAGAGAAGAACCCTTCTCTTGTTGCTCACGTTTTGTCCGGGCTTGGTTTAGGGGCAGCAAAAAAAAGAAGGTACATGTCCGATGGACCTGGGGCCTCAGCAAGGCGTTTTCACATTTTCGGGCCGCATCCGGCGACGTTTGCGAGCCAGAGCCCCAAAAAGCCAAGGCTATGCCTTCGAAAGTCTGATGCCGAACTTTTTGAACCGGACGGTGCACGGGGGATGATTCTTTCTGGAAGCTTACACCCTCAACCCTAAATCCTAAACCCTTTTTGAACCCAGACTCTGCCAATCAGCTGGGAAGCAGCAACCCTTTTTTACACAGGCTTGATTGAGCTCGCCCGCCAGTGTCCCTTGTAGCACATCGCCACGAACCCTCAACCATAAACCCTAAATATATACCCTAAATCATAAACCCCAAGCCCTTTTTTGCATCTGGTTTGCAGCGATTCAACCACGACAGAAACAAGGGGCGCACCCGAAGCCCACAGCTTTAAGCTAGAACCCTTCGGATTCTCGCCAACTTCGTCTCTGGAATGATTTCACTAATGACTACGGGCTTCAATTGCTTGAATGACTCGAATGACTCATTGGAAACACCATGCAGGGCACTGCAAACGACATCAAAAGCGTCTTGACGGAGACCAAAAGAGCAAAGGGGTTGTACATTATCCGTATATGACTTATGAAATGTAGGAGGCAAGACTGCGAGAAGCCATCCAGGGAGAGCTGGCAGACACCTTCAATCGTATCGACCCACACGAGGCGCTAGGCCTCCTTATACCTAAAAACCCTAAACCCGGAGGCCCTAAGGCAGTCGACCAGACCTGGCCTCCCCTGCCGGATGCTCAATTGGGCCTTAGTAATTCGAATAGGGTTTTGGGGTATATTGTACTTGTAAGGAAAAGACACAAAAAAACATTGGCAATTGTTTGCAGACCTCGAGTGCTGTCGGAGGGCAATGGTCGCAACCAGTGGAGCCCATTAGGGGGTTTAGGGGTTTAGGGGTGTAGGGATTGAGGGTTTAAGGCTTTAGGGTTTTTTGACACTCACAGTCGGACAAAGCTTGGCAAGGTCTGCAGCGATACTGGTCAGATGTCGAAACAACAGAACTCCCAGTACGTTTAGGGTTTAGGGTTCAGGCTCAATGCTCGAAGCACGGCAACAAAGAAAAGAAGGATACGGTGATGATGAGGAGGAGGATGGGCACGGGGACGGGGATGAGGATGATGAGCATTCTGCGACTGACATGAGCCAGATCATGACAACAAGACTGCACGGCGATGGTGAAAGGGCAGACGATGTTGCTGTTGTTGCTGCTGCTGAAAATGAGACTTGAAGAAGAAGATGAGGATGCCTCGAACCTCGCAGACCTTTCGATGATTAACAAAGCAAGCCCTGACATCCTTAAGGACATGTTCCAACTGACGCATGTCTGCCAAACACAGAAGCCGAACAGGCAGGCTGCTTTCCTTTTGGCGTAAGCTGAACCTCTGAACGCCATAAACTCCCGCATCGCTAACGCTCAAGAACTCGAAATCGGAGCCAAAGAACAGCTTGGCAAAGGTTGTCCTTCTGTTCCAGCAAAACCATGCTTACGCCTCCCTCAAGCTTTGTCTCATCTCGGCAACAAAGCTTGTGAAGCCCCATGCAATCCTGGCTGACACCTGCAACACTGAACCAATAAATCAGTTTGCACAAGACCCTGAAGTCCTCATATCCGCAACCCCGAAAGCCCAAAGTCTTCTTTAGCCAGATAGGGACAGGGCTTCTGCTGGCGGCGTCCTGGCCGACCACCCGCAGTGGGCGCCGAGGTGGTGACTCAGTGGAGACCTGCTCTAATAGACGCTGTTCGGGTCCATGGCGGTGGTGGTGGCAGTGATGCTGGGCATGGTCGTCGTCATAGTCGTAGAAGAAGAAAGCGTCGTCGTGGTCGTCGTCGGAACAGGAGCAGGAGCAGGAGCTGGAGCAGGAGCAGGAGCAGGAGTAAGTAGTAGTAGTAGTAG
>CAJNDV010032663.1:9255-21486 GCA_905221635.1 Symbiodinium sp. CCMP2456 | reverse complement strand
CTAAATATGAACCCAAAAAAGGAACTACTATGGGGCCTCTGGGAGGTTCCTATATGTGGGTGGTTGTCAAAATTAGGGTCCCTTTTTGGGTCCTTATTATAATACGGCACCTAATATTTAGGGTACCCCCAAACGGGACCATAATTTTGACAACTACCCATATGTACGACCCTAATATAGTACCCTAAACAAAGGGATCCTTAATATAAGGAACCCAAAATATGGTACCCCTAATTTTCGGAAACTCCCGTATGTATCAAGCCCAAGCAATCCGAAGTTCCATGGCCTTCTCGCGCTCAACTTCCCCTTCCTCCGGCTCATACTTGCCCTTCATCAGCTTCTTGAACCTTTTTAGGGTTTCACTCACAACTGGGACCTTTTTAGGGTTTAGGGTTATAGGGGTTAGGGGGATTAGGGGGTTTAGGGTTTAGGGGTTCGGGCTTAATTAGGGGGTTTAGGGGTTCGGGTTTATAGGGTTTTGGGGTTTATTGAACCTTCAGAAACCTGGGGCTGAGGGATGGGCTTCGGGCTTCGGGGATTGCGCGACAATTTCAGGCTTTGGGTCGAGTATAACTTTATAACCTTATGCCTTCATTCTCAGGGAAATACAAGATTAAACTTTCAGAGTACTACAAAATTATAAAGCTCAAGAAGTTTTAAAGGTTGGGCATGGGGGAACTAAGTCTTGAGCCTTGAGCTTGAGGGTGTTTAATGCTGGCCTAAGAGCTTCTTCGGGTAGCCAGCTTGAGCTTCTCACCCTTGTATGGGACCCGGGACTGGCACTGCTGATGGCCCAATCCCACTTCCTTTATTTCTCGGAAGCTGCTTGGCATGACCCTCGTGTCCAATGCTGCACCCGAAGAGCAACGCGTGCTGGCGAACCCTGTTGCTGGACTCGCTAGTGACCGCTAGTGTGCCAAGCATGGCCAATCTGCCGACTTCGGCGAAACTTCCTCACCGTGCGCGTCAGTCAAACAAAGCTGAGAATTCCGGCTTCACCAGTTTTCGCTTCATGGTGGCCTGAGCGCCCTGGCTTGCAAGCGTGGATTCGATGATGTTCAGTTGAATCCTGAACTCTGGGGAGTAGGTTCTGGAGTGTTAAGAGATTGGGCTTCCAAAACCCCAATCCTATTACTTATTCAACTCTGGCTTCCCGAAATCATCCTAACCCCACCTGTAACCTCAAAAGCTACGTGTTATGGAAGTATGTCATGAAGAAGCGATCTGAAGAATACTACGCATGTATGATTTTGGGGGCTGCAGCCAAGGTTTAGGGTGAAGGGACTTTTCAGCAAAAACCTCCTCGATTCAAGTGGCACTCTGCGGTAGTACTCGCCGATGTACTCGTCGAGGCCACGTGTGGCGGACGGATCCTTGGGCGGATAGTGGCTTTGTAAACAGGGGCCGAAACAGTTCGAATAGGGTCTTGGGGCCCATTATAGTATGACAGTATCACACTATCAGCACTACAAACACATAGTGCTACTAATTGCCCAGGCGTCTATGTTCCATTCTGGGCTTCAAAGATTTAAGGGTTCGGAGCTTCAGGCCTGGTTCAGGATTTAGGACCTCGAGGGCTGCGGCCTGGGGCTTCGGTGCTCGGACTTTGTGGCTGGGGGGCGCTGAGTTTCAGGGTTTAGGGTTGAGGATCAGAAAAAATTTGAAATCCTCCTTCAACCCAACAGCCCGACAAACGGAACAAAGGTGAGACACTTCGGTCCGAACCGCCAAGCCTAAAGGAAGCAGCACCTCGAGGCCCGACGCCTATCTGCACCTGAGCCTGAACGTGAGTCTCGATGCGTCGTTTTGGTTTTGGGTTTCGGGTTTGGCGGTTTAGAGTCTTCAACCAAATTCGAATTCTGAAAGTGCTCAAACTGCCAGAGTCCGGTTCGCTGCAAGCAAGACTACGGACGACAAGGCCAGACGCTTCGTCGAAGGCCGCTATTTCGATGCTAGCTCATGGAGAACTTTTGATGAGCACTTGTCGTAAGGCCGAGGTGCCATACCCAGCAGTTGGTAATCTGTGTCTGTCATCTTCATTGGCGTGCCTGCAGCATCCACAACTCGCACCCACAACCGGACGGGGTACTGTGATTGCCGACGAGCATAGCATGAGCAACCGTGAATTACATGACGTTGCCCTGTTTTCCCACTTGTCAGCAACATAGGGGCTCAACACATGAAGAATAAGGTTTCGGGGTATGTTCTACCATGCTCGATACGCAACTACACAGCAACCCTGTGGCATAGTGTTGGTAATCATTATAAGGCTGTTACGTTAAGCACCCGGCCTGCAGACCCCAGCTGGTTCACCTCCACAAAGCGCAAGCGCTCAGCGACGTCCTTGGCAGAGAGATAGAGGCTAGCTATTCTTCCACATGGGCCTTTTAGTAGCCTGATTCAGAGCCGTAGGGTAAGACATGCCCAACATGACGCCACCGGACCGCGGTGAAGCCACCGATACCACACAACAGCCGAAGCCCTAAACTCGCAAGGGGAGGTTGATGCAAAGTTCGCATCTGGGTTTGGGGTTCAAGTTCACCTTCTCCCCGAGGTTTCGAAGATTTTGGCGTTCGGGCTTGGGCTTTTGACAAAACCTGGGCAAGCCTTCATTGACCCGATGCTAATTTATACCGGAAACTGGGCAGCCACGTCACAATGGACCAATCAAAGAACGAGGCCGCGCTCATGGTCGCCTGCATCTGAGCGTTGGAAACGGTGTTGATGTCTGCCTGCACAGGTGAGGCCGAACCCAAAATTCCACGGCCCGAAGTGCTAGTACAAGACTTACAATTTTAGGATTTAGGGTTTAGTCAGGGTTTCAGGGTTTCAGGTCCTATCGGAGGTGGAGGACCCATACCTAAGCCCGTAAACCTGTGTGGAACCCCTTCTGCTGCCCTTAAAGGAGCCGCCCATAGCAGCGTCTCGGAACCTCATGGGAACCCTTCTTATTCTTGGGCGTCCCAAAACACCTAAAGAAAGGAACCCTAAACTCTAAAAAACCAAAACCCTCAGGGTTTGGGGCTTGGGGTTTAGGGTACAACGCAAGAGATAAACCGTAACCCTCAAAACACCGCAAAGGCAACTCAAAAGGCAAAAGGCCCAAACCCTCAACCCTATACCCTAAACCCTACACCCTCAAACCTAAACCCTACACCCAAAGCCCCAAAGGCACCTCCCGCCCCGACAGCTTCTCACAAAGCTTGATGACTTCGTTGGTGGACCAGACCTGGTCGGCAGCGTTGAGGGGTTTATGACATTTGGGTTTTTAGGGGGTTTTACGGGTTTAGGGTTTGGGGTTTAAGGGGGTTTAAGGGAGTTTAGGGGTTTTCGGGTTTAGGAGTTTAGGGTTCAGGGTCTTAAAGTCTAGCGGTTTTGCTGGTTTAGGGTTAGGGGTTTAAGTGCTTTGGGTTTAGGGCATTAGGGCATTGGGGTTCAGGGTCCCAGATTTCTGTACAGGTTCTATAAGGTTTCTATCTATTCGGACGTTGAGGTGAAGACAGTCGAGGGATCATGGGTGTAGGGTTCCATCAGGGGTTCTATAGGTGATAGCACCCTGAAAGTTCCGTATTCGTACTAACGACTAACAGAAGAAGGCTTGGTTTCTGTGTATTTGTGGGTTATGGTTTAGGATTTTAGGCTCAAGGCCTGCGGGTTAAGGAAATTAAAGGCCCAGGGCTCAGGCGGGCTCAGGGCTGAGATTCGAGAGGGCTTTAAAGGACGAGCGCCCTGTCGGCAGGGCGCTTAAATGCTGAGTCATCGAGGCTTTAAGGATATGTAGGGGGCCAGGTGCCCCAAACCCTGAAGCCGACCACCCTCAAAATCCCAAACTTGTGCCCTGAGGGCCTGGAACCGACATAGTTTGTTTTGTTTTTTTTTAGCTATCTTAATATTATTATAACTGTTAGTATTAGTTCTAATGGTTAATTTCCGTGCTGGCATGAGAAACAAGGAAAACCTACAAATGTCCTTGCCATGAAGTTGACAATTTCCTGGGCCGCGTGTGCTAGATCCTATAGCGAAACCCCAAGCCTTAAAGCTACGTTTAGGGTTTATATAGGTTTGGGGTTTAGATTACGGGTTTAGGGTGTAGACCCAAATCTTAAGCCCTAAAATGTCCCAATGCGCCTTGGGGCCCGTCAGCGTCAAGGTCTGGCCGACAGTGCGCTCCTGCGAATTTCAATCATTACGCCTCTGTTGGATTTACGGTTAGTTATGGCTCAAAAGACTTAAGTAATTAATGATCTCGGGTTGAAGCTGGGTCTTCAGGATTTAGTTTTGGGCCTAAGGATCTCAAAAACAAAATGTTTTGGGATGTATAGGTTGTGCAAGCGCCGGCGCAAGTCCCGCGGGCCAACTTACTGTGGCGGCATTCGCGAGGAATCCATGGTGCTTTTTCGGAAGTGCTGGCGTCTTGTGGAGAACAAAAAACTCTTTTCCGTTAAACCTCGTCTCAGACCTTTGTTTTCGTCCCGCGGAGCCTGCGCATTGCACTGCACCCTCGGCGCCTGCCCTAAACCTTACCCCCAGAACCAAGCCGTTAGCCTCAAACCCAGCAGCCGCGAAATCCCAAATCCGATCTTCTTCTCCAGGCCGCACAGAGCCCGTCTGTACACATATCGAAACCCAAAAGCCGTCTGTATAAACACCATACAGAAACCCCACCGAAGCTAAATCAAACAGCCGTGTCAAGGCCATATATACACTTCTTGAAAAACCTAGTTAGTCAACAAATGTAATACATGAAATTGAGAAACGATGTGCTAAACCCTGAACCCTAAAGCCAAAAAGCCTGAACCCTAAACCCCTCGAAACCCCTAGCGTTTGAGCCCTAAACCCCCAACCCCTAACACCCAAAACTCCCACGTCCCAAGACTCTTCATAATAACCCAAAAACCCTTGAAACCCTAAACCCCCCAAGACTCCTGACCGTCCTAACCAACACCCTCATAACCCTGAACCCAGACTAAACCCTAAACCCTCATGACCCCTTCTTTTGAGCAGGGATTGCAATGCACTAAGCCCTGAATCCCTTCAGCCAAGCTCCTGACTCCAGCGCTTATGGCACCCTCATGGCCCTAAACCCTAAACCCTTCAGAGAGCCCAGGCCTTGACCATGGCGGAGGCCGTCCATCGTGCGACATCCTGGGAGTCCACGTAGGCGATTCCTGCGGAGGGGGGCTCCTTTAAGGGAGGGCTCTTTTGGGGAACCTGGGTCGTTGGTTTTTTAAGGTTTAAGGTCGTATGGGCTTCGGGGTGTAGTAGAAGTTGTAGGGTTTAGGGCTGAAGGTCTGTAGGGTTTAGGGTTTAGGAGGGTGCAAAGGCTGCAGCGATTTGGTTCCAGCGGATTTGGGTGGAGGGTCGGAAGGTCTTCAACGGGCTGGACTTCGAGCTGAATCAATGGGCATCTCTTCAGGGATGTCTGTTGCTCGTTATGAAGGCGGCTGATTCCGAGTGGACTTCCCCAAAAGGCTCTGGAAAATTCTGACGACATCCCGAAACCTAACAACCAGACACAAACCCCAGACTCTGAAGCACTGAGGCGGGATTGCTAAACACGCCTACAACTGGCGGCTTCAAGGCCTAAGAATGCAAACTCCCGCCTGGCATGCTCCCATCGTCGCCCCAGACTTTCTGGTCGTCCAAGACGCAGACGGCGTATCTGGGCGAGTTGAGAATGGAGACATCCTTTCGAAGAAGCCAAGTGCCCATCTCCCAATTATTATCAAACCCTAACCCCTAAACTTAGGCCCTAAACCCTTATTGTAAGGGTATGTGCAGGCTGTGAGGATAATAGATGGCTTCTCTTCCAAGTTCCACGACCCGAATGCCCTAAGCAGCCCTACACCGAAGTGGCATGAGATTCTCTGAAGCCCTTGCTTACGTTGGGTGCTTCTGGTTGTGCCGGGGTTCCGCTATCTGCTGTGTTTTCTGTTTGGCATCAGAGGTTCATGGGGAGTCTCCTGAACCTGGTCTACATAGTTGCAGCCTCACCGTATTTCTCCGTCGTAAACTCACACCCGGAAGCTCAAGACATGGGGACCGCAAGCCAGCCTCATCGATATCAGCAGGTACCCTGTGTACCGTAAGGGCCCTACATTGGGGTCCCATAATTTTGCGTGAAACTCCCAGATTCAACCGAAAGATGCTGCCACTGCTACACAAAAGCAAAACTTCTGTGTGCCCCCCCAACAAAACGGCTAATTCAGAAGACCTCACACGCCCAACAATGAAATGCCATGACCCTGAGGCTTGAAAGCCTCCGACCCTGTTCAGTAAATTCATCTTGAACTAGCTGTAACTAGCTCGTTTCTGAACATGAAGCTCACTGAAAGCTCACCCTTTTAACCGCAAGCCGAAATACCTTGAAACTAATTGCCGAACCCCAAACTCCGAACCCCACAAATGCAGCCTAAACCCTAGAGCCTACGGGTGCACCTTAAACCCTGAACCCTATAAACCTCATGGACTGATCCCAAACCCTGACACCTAGAACAGTACCCTCCGCCCTTAAACCCTGAACCCTACAGTTGCACCCCGAAACCCTGAGCCCCATGTTGCAACCTACTTCTACTATAACGAGAATAAGGAGCCCCACAATCGTAGTCCAATCAGCTGCTGAAACCTTGAACCCGATGTCTGCATCTAAACCCCGGACCCTAAAACCTTGTTGTACTAACTTGCCGTATGGAGCCCCGAAATCCTATTGGTCATTATCTGGGCCCCGCTAAATCCTATGTCTAAACCCATTTATACTATAACCATAATAAGGAGCCCCGCAATCGTATTGCTCATTATTTAAGCCCCCCCCAATAGTCTAAACCCTAAACCCTTCGATTTGCCGGGAGGCTGGGAGATCAAGGGCTGCATGAGGCCGCTAATGCCTGGGCTTCTGAGCTGCCGTAGGAGACAGGGCTTAGGGTAGAGGGCTTAGGGTTAGGGTTTAGGGTTTAGGGTTTAGGGCTTTTTGCCTCCTAGATAGCAAGGACACGCCCGCATTTAGGGCTTATAGGGTTTAGAGTTCGGGTTTCGACTCACGCACTCGCACGAAGCAGGCATGGCAAGGAGACGTTCGAGTTTAGGGTTCAGGGTTGAGGGGCCATCTCGGGTTAAAGGGGTATAGCCTATAGCTCATAGGGCTCATAGGGTTTAGGGCGTGGATCGGTGTAATTCTGTGTACTTAGGGTATCGGCGTACAGGGGTGGCTTTCTAGCGGGTGTAGCGTATAGGGGCAGAGGGTGGGAGTTGGGGAGGGTGGGGACGGTGGGGTAGGGTGATGGCGGAGTTTAGGGGCTAGTGCCGGGTTTCGAGTCGTACACTCGCAGAGGGCAGGCGCTGATCCCGGTGCCTGTCATATGGACATTCCTGTGGGCGAAGTAGTGAAAACGATTTTCTGGATGTCACCGAGCGGAAGGTGTTGCGTGCTGCGCAGAGCAATTCATGAAGCAATAGCCTACGAAAATTCTCTGGCTGATCTGGGGCTGACAGCCAGGGATACCCATGGAAACTTGGAGGGGCTCACAACTTTCACTGCCGTCTCGTTGCGCAGCACCGTGTAGCGCAGGGTCGACTGCGCCAGGAACTTCTCGGTGAGGTACTTGATCCTACACAGCTCAATCGGCTCGCTACTTCCGCTATAAACTCCAACACCCGAAACTCTCGCAGTATCCCACAAGCTTAAAGTACCGGCCTTAATAATTGGAATAGGGTTTGGGGCATAGTATACTATGAAAATAATGAGGACACCCCCCCAAAAAAGAAAAAAGATAGTATTGGTAATTATGCAAACCCCTTGATGGAGCTTTGTGGGGATCTTGCAAAGGCATCAGATTTCTCATAGGTTTCAAGGCATTCGGCCTTCTTTTAAAAGCACCCAGAAGATCTTAACAACACATCTTTGAGCCAGACCCTTCGCAGGTGCCTCATGAGAGGGACGCTCTGATACTTGTCGCAATCCTGCGCATCGGCTGCAAGATGGAAGAGACACGGCTTAATTACCTCTACACGGGTATCGGGGTGGTTGCTTCCGCAGCTTGGAAAGCTGGAGCCCAGGCATTTGGGAGCTTCAGCCTTCGAATCCATACACAAGGTGTTCCTGGTCTGAGAAGCCTTACCCAACCCTAAACCCTAAACCCCTAAACCCCTTAAGGCCTAAACCGGTGGCATAGGTGCTGCAGGGCTTCGGGCCCTCAATCGCTCGACGACTTGGTATGCGACGATTCGGGTTCGGGGTAGACTTTCGGTCTTGATTCACCAAAAGCCTGGCCTGTTAAGTGATTTGACTGCAAAGAAAACCTTTTGGGTTCTTCATCGAGCTTTCATGCTAAAGCTAAAGGTGCCTGTTTGGGAGCCGCCCCACCCGTCCCTCCGCGAGCCTTGATGCTCAAGAAAACATACCTGTGCCGTGCAGCTCGGAGAACCAACGGGGTTAGGATCTAGGACTTCGTCTTAAAGTCGGGCTGCTGCAGCTGAGGGAACTGAACAACGGCTTCGTCGTGGGAACTCTACAGGCCATAAGGAAACTTGTGGCAGACCGTGGGCCGTGCAATGCAGAAAGATGTGCCCGGAAGCCGCCTGTGGTCCACATACATCTTCTAAAATCGACAAGGAAACTATAGAGACCCGAAAAATGGAGCAGTCAGTCAAAGAAGCGGAAACATGGCGATGAGAAATTATAAGAGCAGCTTGCAAGATCGTTCCACTCCTACGCCATCCGCAGAAGTAGAAGGCGGGCACTAGCTCAGAATCTGGCACAGGTTGCGTGTGTAAGGCAGACCACTCCCATGTCATAAGGCCCCCTCTCAACCAAGGGGCCCTGACAATTAGGTGTCTGGGTTTAAGATAATTGTAACAAGTTATAAGCGTAGCTTAATGGGTACCTGGGCCCTTTGAGAGCTCTTCAGCTGGGCCACTCTCCAGCTTAAACGCTAAGCGCTGCCCAGACCAAAAAGATACTGCCGTGGGCTCAGTGGGACCTTCTCTCAAGAAGCCCTAAACGCTAAAACCTGAGCCTTGAGCCCTAAACCCTAAGCCCTAAACCCAAAGCCCCAAAACCTTAAGAAACTCTCAAACCCAAAGCCCTAAACCCGAAACCCAAAGCCCTAAACCCCAAGCCCCAAAACCTCAAGAAACTCTCATGAGGGACTTTCCGAAAATTAGGGTACCGTATTTGGGGTCCTTATAATAAGGAACTGTAGAAGAACAGGTCTTCCGAATGACTTCTGTTGTACACTGGGATGTACAGCTTCACAAGCACAGAGCCATGTGCGAATTGGACACTAAACTTTTCACCACACAGAATGGACAATGCTTCATCGCTGCCTTGTTTCGGCGGACTACTGAGTCTATACAACATCTGTGTTATCGGTAACTTGCATCTGACATATCATGGAGCAATCTGCCTGCAGACATCAAAGGTTCACGCAAGGCTCACACTCCAGAGATTCCACACTCCTCCTTGACCCAGGAACTCCGTCCTTGGGTCACTAGAATGCGGCTGATTTAATTTCAGCTGCTCCACAGCCAAAGCTTGCAATGCAGAGCAACAGCTCCGCTTCATCATTTGCTCATAGGTGTCTTCTCGGCTCGGACCGGGACCTCTTGACATAGATCGGCTCATTCTTGGAACAATAGACGCAGTACTCCAGCTTGAAAACCGGTCCCGCGTTTCGTAGTCCATGGCACTGAGGGTCCGTATGCAGCTTAGAGCGATTCGAGTCCGTCTTGTAAAAGGCATCATGGGCCATCCGCTCGAAAGCTGCACCAGTAGGGTACATTGGCTCTGGACTCGAAATCACTCTCGAAGGCCTCGCTGTAGGATGAGGTTCTGGTGGAGGTGTGGTTTCCCCCGAACGCGCAAGCACCGCGCGGTCAACCTCCTCCTCAGCAGCAGCCTTGGCTGCTTCTCTTAGCTTCCTCAAGCGCCTTTGCTTGGGGGATTCTCTGCAAGCCTTTAGCACCCATTTAGTGCCATATTTGATGAGCTCCCATACTGTGACCGCTGTAAAACACACAAGCACCGTAACTAGCAGCAGCTCATCAACTCCTGCCATCTGGATTCTGGTGTTCGTGGAGTCGTTCGCAGTCACCGGTTGCATCATCATCGCCCATATCAAACAGGTCAGGTAGAGGCTCTTTGT
The DNA here is from genome assembly GCA_905221635.1 of Symbiodinium sp. CCMP2456. NCBI lineage: Eukaryota > Dinophyceae > Suessiales > Symbiodiniaceae > Symbiodinium > Symbiodinium sp. CCMP2456. Next base: position 11,347 of record CAJNDV010032663.1, on the reverse strand, counting down.
ATGCAGGGCCTGAATCGCTTCATCTGGTAGACCTCGGAATCCCCACAGAGAAAGCAGTTCCCAAAGGCGAACCTTTCCATGCATTTTTGTTGCCAAATCCGCTAGTTGACCGTTGCCTCCCACATGTTCTACGATCAGCTCAAGGTTCTCGACCTGCTCTCTGATCTTGGCGCTCCTGACCTTCAAATGTCGAGTGCGCCAACTCCCTGGTCCTCCAGCAATCATCGCAACTGCCGATGCGTTATCCACCAGAAGTCGTCGTGGAACATAAAGGCCTGCCAACTCGTCCAGCAAACATCCAATATTCTCGAGTAGCGTCGTTGCGGTTGAAGCCTCCAGTAGCTCTGCTTCCATGACCGATAAGGTAACGAAGGCCTGCTTGCTGGCTTTCCATGCTACAGGGTAGCCATTCACTGTAACCACGGAAGCTCCAAACGATTTTTCACCACTTGGCGAGAAACTCGCGTCGCTCCACGCGACGAGTTCGGGCGTAGTCTGCTGGCACTCGTTGTCCGCCTTGTTCCCTATGACCATCTTCATTGATGCCGTAGTCTTCAGGTACGCTAACAAACGCTTGGCAATTTGGACAACGCGGTTGGGGCACTTGCTGACTTTGGAGGCCATGTACGCTACAGGAAACTGCAAGTCTGGTCTGCAACGCATCATCAACCACAGCTGTTCGCCCACTGCCTTCTGGCCTTGCTTGAGCTCGGCAATGGTGTAATTCTCCTCCTCAGAGTCATCACCTGCCAACCATTCTCGCGGACACGGAAGCTTCGTAGACAGGGCATCTTCCATTCCATAGCTGCGCAGCAACTCCCGGATGTACCCTTCCTGTGATAGCTCGAACGCGAAGTCTGGCCTTTGCTGTATCTCCATTCCCAGATACCGGGTTCCGGTAGGTCCATCTGCCCATTCCAGCTCGCTACAGGGCCAGGCCTCTTGGATCCAGGCGTGGATTGCTTCAATGACCGGCCTATCCGACAGAGGTGATGATAAGGGCCAGTAGGCTACCCTTTGACCTCAGCACATCATCCTCGTCGAAAGCAAGCCATATCTCTGAATCTGCAGAGGACTGCTTCAGCACGATAGTGCGACCTTGGAATGATATGCGGGCTTCTTTTAAGCGTTGGGTTCTGCACTTCGCCCAGATGGCCGGCGATTCACGAAGGCCGTACAGAGGCCGCATGACTTCCCATACTTCATCACCCCGCGCAAGTCCAGCATCGATGAGAACCCTCGGAGGGAATATTGCATACCTTGCTAGATGGTCTGGCCACGAAGCCAGGAGAAAGGCTCCTGTGACGTCGGAGGTTCCACCATACCAACGTTTGTGGGAAGCATAAGCTAAGGCTAGCCGCACTGTGTCGGCGCTCAGCCCGCTGGCATACAAGCTGAAAGTTTCGTCATCACGGTCAACTTGATTCCCACATAGGACGAGTCGAAACTTTCTCCTCACCTTCTTGCCCTTGACCTGTGGTGGCTTCAAGGTGAAGACGCCCTTTGACTGTACCAACTTCAAAAGGCCTTGAGCTTCCATCTGCTTTGCACGGGCAATTGGCATGGGCCTTAACGTTCCATCCAAGAGCTGGGTCACCTCTTTCTCCAAAGCTTCCCGCCACTGATCCAAAGCAGCACGAACTTGCTGTAGAGGAACTGTGTGGACTACTTCTAGATCTCCATCCAACTCTTGTAGAAGTCTTTCATAGTCCGGTTCCTCTTGCACCATTGCTGCTTTCAAACATGCTTCTGATGAAGCCTTTCCACCGGCCGCCTTCAGCTGAGTAACCTCGTCCATCATGTCCTCCAGGTAGGCTCGCACGTTGTCCACTTCATCATCTACTTGTTGCCCTGCTCGGCGACATTCCTCAGCAAGGATCTCCTCTTCCTCTATCATCATCCTCAGACGCTCAGATCTCTCTTGAAGATCCTCGAGAAGCTGATTTTGGCTTTCTGTAAGAGTGAGTAGCGCATCATCCAGAGTCTCGGCTTCTGGGGAATCCATCGCCCTGATGAGATAGAGGTCACATTGATCTCCCATGCTGCTCTCTCCCTGCGGACCATGATTGTGGATCACGTTGCTCTCTGACTG
>CAJNDV010032662.1:24460-38118 GCA_905221635.1 Symbiodinium sp. CCMP2456 | reverse complement strand
AGGGTTTAGGGTTTAGGGTTACCTCTGTGATGCTCCCTTGGCTAGACCCTACAGTAATGCCTAAGTGCCTCAACCCCCGAGCCCTAGACCCCTAAACCCCTGAACCACTAGCCCCAAACCTAAACCCCTAAACCCCTAAGCCCCAAACCCCAAACCCCTGAGCCACTAAACCCCACACGCTAGCCCGTAAACCCCAAAACCCCTAAACCCGAGACCCCGAAACCGTAAAACCATAGAGGGTTCTAAGGACAGGATCGAGCCGAGCTTCCGGATGGTAGATGTTCGACACTGCGCAGCAGATGACTTCTCCGTCGCTGGCGTGTTTCCGCACTTCTCGAATCCAATGGCAGCACCAGCCTCAAATTCTGAGCCCGGAAAAGCAGCTTGAAGGTACGATCACTTTAGGGGAGCAGGTTGTCTAAACCCGAAACCCAAACCCTAAACCTATTCTCGATGGTCATGCCGTTTTGTTCCTGGTCACTTATGAAGAAGGCCGCGCTTGTGCCTAGGGTTCTAGGTTTGGGGCTTTAGGGGCTCGCTGTTTATGCATCTCGAGCGTAGAGCTTCGGGTTTAGTGTTTAGGGGTGTAGGGGTTTAGGGTTTAGAGTTTAGGGTTTAGGGTGTCCGCTTTGGGTTCGAGCCCTCGACTCGAATGGCTTACCCCAACACACATCTCCAAGAACAGGCACGAAGCCTGGAATGTTGCGAATGATTTCATATGTGAAAGTGTAGTCGATAAAGGCCGAAAGCACTCAAGTTGCCTTTGCTTGTCTGAAAAATGGGTTCCGTGTGCGCTTAAGCGTATATTTGCTGTTTTCGCTGAGAGCTTTTTTGCCTTACAAGATGTGTGAAGGTCATCAAATGCGGAACAGTACAGCAAGGGAACGAAAGTTGAAAAGTGTGACTTTTCAGGGCAATCAACTTTTCGGTGCGACCCTGGCCGTTATTACGGTGCGGCCATGGATGCGCCGAACTCAGGACGGAAGAAACCCTGGCCGCTACCATCCCGAAGCCTAAACCCATGGTTGGGCCATGGATGCGCTGCGACGGTCGCAATCAGCGACAAAAGCTAAAAGCCAAAGCACGATTCCGAAAGCTATACACCCAAGAGGGTCTGAAAGAACCTTAAACCCGAAACTCTAAACTGTGGACCCTAAACCCCAATCCCAAAGCCCAAAAATTTAAAAAAAAGTCTGAATATCCCAAAACCTGAGGCACGAATTTCCCCAAAATCAAACCGAAAAACCCCAAACCCCAAACCACTCTGGAGCCGGAGCCCTAAACCCCTAAACCCCTAAACAGTAACCCCTAAAACCCTAAACCCTAAACCCTAAACCCTAAAACCCTAAACCCTAAACCCTAAATCCCTAAATCCCTAAAGCCAGGCAAGCTGCACTTGAACTTTTCTCCCGGTCGCGGGTTCCGCCTTGCGCTTCGAGACTCGACCTGGCTCCCAAAAGATGCTTTCAGTTTTAGGGTTTAGGGTTTAGGGTTTAGGGTTTTAGGGGTTACTGTTTAGGGGTTTAGGGGTTAGGGTTTAGGGTTTAGGGCTTAGGGTTTAGGGCTTAGGGTTCAGGGTTAAGGGTTGAGCTATGTAGGCAAGAAGCCTAGCAGTCCTGAGCCCTAAACCCCAAACTTAAACCCTAAACCTAAACCCTAAACCCTAAACCCTAAACCCCTAAACCCTAAACCCGAAACCCGAAACCCCTAAACCCTAAACCCTAAACCAACGAAGTGGTCGAGTTTCCTTGGAGTCCCACATTGGATGCCAGTTTGGCGCTCCTCTGGCCGGAACTGGCTGATCGTCACGGCCGCAATCTCCAGGAGGATGCACCCAGCTGAGTTGTTGATACGTTGAGGGTTTAGGGTTCAGGGCTTCGGGCTTAAGGACATTTTAGGATGTCGCTAAACTTAAACTCCATGCACGAAGTTCTGATAGAAACCTTCTAGAACATGCTGAAACCATAGAAAACCTCTTGCAGACATCCTAACAAGCCTGCCTTTAGCTGCCCAATAATGAAGATCATAGGAAGGCTGTTCGGCAGGCTCATTTCACATACCAAGAAGTCAGTTCTTGTACTAACTACTGTTGCTTCAGTTCGGTACCGTGTCAAGGAAGAAATACCTTCTGAACTATCGCTGCTCACTACGGCTGTCTTAAACTCCCCAACTTTTACGAACCATGTATCATAAACCCTGAATCCTAAACCCTAAACCCAAAGTCCCATACCCTAAACCAGAAACATAAACCTCCTAAGACTTACAACCGAACCCCCAAAGCCCAAACCCTCAACCTTCAAACAAAACCTAATGCAGGGGCATTAATAAAGAGAATAGGGCTTTGGAGTATAGTATCCTATAACTAGACTAAGGAACCGACCCCCATATTACACCAAGGGGCCGAAACTTCCCATCGTCACCTTTGTCCGCGAAGTTTCCGAAGACCAGCTCATCACCAAACCACACCGTGGCAGTGTCTGCGCGGGTAGGGTTTAGGGGTTTAGGGCTTAGGGTTTGCCGGGTCTCTAACATCGGGGACCAGGTGTTTGCTGGGGGTGTTAAAACTTTCACACTGTTTTGGTAAAGCAGCGTTCGTACTTAGAACAGGGCTCCTCTCTAAACCCTGAACCCTAAACCCTAAGTTCTTCACAAAGGGTCGGCACGGGTTCTGGAGCAAGGGCTTGGCTGCAGGGTTCGATGTAGGACCTTCGCAATTCGACTAGGGCTTTGGCCCTAAACCTTAAACCCTAAACCCTAAACCCTAGAAAGGAACCCGAAGGCCTACGGAACGCGATTGGAAATGAGTCCAGCTTCTATGCCAGAACCGAAGGAGTCGGTCGCGTCAGGTCTATCTCGCTGCTACAACCATTACCCACTTCAATGATCTGTAATGAAGGGGCCTGAATAATTACCAAGACAATTTTTTTTTTGGGGGGGGGGTCCTTATTATAAATACAGTATAATATGTACCCAAAAACCCTATTCTAATTATTAAGGCCCTATATTACTGTTATCTTCATCATGAGTCTCAGCACTATTGCATCTACGAGTACTGTGCGTTATTCTAATCTGCGGCTTTATGCCTAGGCACCATGTTTGGCATTGTGGGCAGCATTAGCAATGTGAGTATCGCTGCTGCTGTTGGTGCTGCGGTCGTTCTTAAGACAGTTCTTCTTACCATCAACAGCAATATCACTATGGTTCACTTACTGCGGCTATCATGATGATTACGATCGTAAATATCAGCATCAGTCTGGATACCAACCCTATACTATACTATGCTTGGAGACCCTGTGCACGTCGACTTAATCCCCCCTATATCCCCTGTAATGATCCTCATCATCCACCTGATGTCTTAGGCAGCTTAGACCCTAAACCCGAAACATTAAACCTCAAGCCTTACACCCATGAACCCTAAGCCTCAAGCCCGAAACCCGAAACCGTAAACCCCAACCAATCCCTAACGCCTGAACCACTCAGCGAAGAGCGTCAACCCTATTGCTCAAGGCTCAAAAAGACCCAAAAACCTTTCCGGTAAAACGGAGCCTGATTAAGAAACCCTGGGCCTTTTACTAGGGTTCTTCATATGAACCCGGCCCTAACATATTGGGGGTATAGGGCCAGGGTTTCTTCATCAGGTTCCGGCATGATGGACTTCGGGCCCCTCCAAAACTGGGTCCTTGGAGCCTTCAGGAAAGCCCAGGGCTTGTTGATTCAGGGCTTCGTGTTTTACATCTGAGGTTTAGGGTTTAGGGTTTAGGGTTTACAAGTTTTGGGCCTTGGGTCTACGTCTGATTGCGGCAAGTTTCAGGGATTTTTGAGTCAGTACTCATGAACAAACATGGCTTTGAGCATCTCGAAAAGGCCCGGTAAAGCTTGACGCAGATTTCCTGCCGAGCAGCCACCATGCGGCGCATTCCTTATCTCATCCATCACTCTGTCGTAGGCTTCGCCGCCCGGGACGGAAGCGCAGGTTGCATCGAAGCTCTGGCGCATCCTGCCAGAGTGTAGATGCTTTCGGCTTTCGGGTTTGAGGTTCAGGGTATAGGGTTTCGGGTTTAGGGTTTTCTAGTTTTCTAGGTTTCAGGGTGTAGGGTTTCGGGGTTAGGCTTCAGGATCCAGGCTCCAGTGTGTAGGGCATGGGGTTCAGCGTGGTAGATTTGCGCATTATCAGTGCCAGCCAACCTCACAACGACCTCAATACCTCGGAACGTCAAGCCCCTATGAAGCTTTTCCATGATGGCATGATCTCTGATGAAGTATGATATACTGTGATAGAAAAGAAGATACCACGCTGAAAAACGTATAACGTTGTACAAAAACGCTTGCCTCGCCTAGATCGATTTCTTAGCCCCAACTGCGGCTTTCCGGCCTGGCAAAGCAACCAAAGCTGTTGTAGTAGGTAAACACGAGGCCCTTGCCAGCTGCCTGCTTGCATTTTTTTTGAAAGGTCTTGAAGTCGCTTTGTGCTGCGAGATCCTGGGCCACATAGTTCAACAGCCAATCTGCCTTCGTTTCCTTGACGAGGCCTTCAATGAAGTCCCTCTCGCTTCGCAGCCACTCGCAGGCATATTGAAATGCTGTGCCATCTTGTTTCACAGCTTTCGTGACAATCTGCCTATATTTCTGCTTTTTCTCGTCATCCCCATCGCATTTCTCCCAAAGGTCCTCGGCGGCGAACTGTAAGGCGTCACCCGTCTTTGCCACCGCCAAGTCGACGATCCTCAGATCCTTTCGGAGCTCGTCGTGAGCGAACTGCAAAGCATCTCCCTGCTGCCGCACTGCGGCTTCGACAATCTCCTAAGTTGCTTAAGGCCTGCCCTGAATATGCCTACAAAAGGGCTTTTCTTTTGAAGGTTCTAGAAGCTTGTAGAGGGATTGTATGCTAAGTTCACTTGTGCCCCCTTAAACATTAAGGTACCCTTTTTTGCGATTAGTCAAGCGTTCATAAGAACCCACAAAAGCAGAAAAAACAAAAAGGCTCTGCTTGAAGCCAGTTTCCTTGTCTTTCTGCAGCTGTTCGGCAGCGAATTGCAAGGCATCGCCTTTGGTGGTGCTGGATTTCGGGTTTAGGGTTTAGTGGTTCAGGGTTTAGGGCTTAGGGCTTATTGCAAGGCATCGCCTTTGTTACTGTTAGCGACTGCTACTTTTAATCACCTAAACCCTAACCCCAAAAAACCCAAACTCTAAACCCTAAACCCTAAACTAAACCGCATCGCCTTTTTTGGTGACTGCCACTTTCACCATCCTCGGGCACTTGCGAAGCTCGTCTGCAGCGAACTGCAAAGCGTGGCCGTGCTGCTTAACCTTAGTTGCTGAGTTCATCAGCCCAAAAAAGTGTACACTTTGAGTTTGATAAGGGGTCATCTTATCCCAAAGAGTGTACCCATTCGGCTATGAAGTAGCTGCTTTCTCGACGATGCTCTCGTTTTTCTGCAGCTCTGCGGAAGCGAATTGCAACGCATTGCCGTTCTGCTCTACTGCTGCTTCGACAACTTTCTTGTTCTTCTGAAGATTGTCGGAGGCGAACTCCAAGGCATCACCCTGCTGCTGAACGGCAAGTAAGACGATGCCTTCATCTCGCCGGAGCTCCCGGGATGCGAACTGCAAGGAATCGCCCTGCTTCCTTACCTGGGTTGTAGTTTTGGGGCCCTGAAAAGTATTTAGGCTTTTAGGGAAGAAGTACCTCTATGGGAAGCAGAAAGGGGTAATTTTAAAGTTTCCTAAAATGCCACCTAGTTACGGCTGTCTCCACGATCCCTTTGTGATTCTTAAGCCTCTCTGAGGCGAACTGCAAGGCAGTGGCTTTCTGCTTGACTGCTGGGAACACAATGTCCACCTCATCCTGGGCTTCTGTTAAGGCACTTAAGTTAAGTTACCATAATCAAGAAAACCCTATTATTTGCTGTAAAATCCCCAGTATGGTAACCTAATTAGGTTCCTGAACGGCAACCCAGCATCTTGTAATTTTTCCTCGGCGAACTCCAAGGCATCACCGTCATTTCTGACAGCTGCCAGAACAATGAAGTGATCTTTCTGCAGCTCCGGCGACGCAAACTCCAAGGCACAGCCGGCGTGCTTCACTGCTTCCGTCACAATGTCCTTGACCTTCCCTAAGTCTCCTGGGTTGTAGTTTTGGGGCCCTTAAAATTATCTATGAATAGGTGCCTCTGTAGGAACCAAAAAAAGGAAATCACAAAGTCTCCCCAAGTGCCACCTAGTCTCCGGCGGCGAACTCTAAGGCAGTACCATCATTCGAGACAGCGGCCAAGACAATCTCGGGATCCTTTTGGTGCCTTGGGCTGGCGAACTGCAATGCACGGCCCATCTTCTTCATTGCGTCCATCACCGTACTTCTGAGTTTGGGCTTGTTCTGCAGATACTCGGGGGGGATGAACTCCAATACACCTCCATCCAGCATCACCGCCTTTCGCACGATGTTCTCATCCTCTTGCAGGTCCGGAGGCGCGAACTGGAAACTAGAAGCCTTATTCTCGACTGCTGCGATGACGACATCGGGATCCATCCGATGCTCGCAGTTCACATAGGCGAACAGCAAGGCATCGCCGTCCTGCCCGACTGCTGCCAAAACAATCTCCCGGTCCCTCGCAAGCCTCTCGGCGGCGAAAGTTATAGGGGTGGTTGTCAAAATTATGGTCCCTTCTTGGGTCCTTATTATAATACGGCACCTGTTATTTAGGGTACCCCAAAAGGGACCATAATTTTGACAACTACCCATAGAGCTTTGGCATTTTCGAACTTGAAACTCCGAGGCTACCGGGTTCGGGGTATGGGGGCTTGGGGGCTTGAGGCGTAAGGGCTTTGGGGTTTTGGCGGAATCCCGAAATACCCGCAACCCGAAACCCTAAAATTTAGTGCTTTTTGGCTTTGGGCTTGTGGGTTTTTGGGTTGTTGCCCGCCTTTCGCTGGCAAACTTCAAAGCATGGCCACTCTTCTTGACTGCCTCAGGTTGAGCGCTTAGGGTTTGGGGCTCAGGGCTTAGGGTTTAGGGCTTAAGGTTTAGGGTTAGGGTTTCAACGAGGAGAATTCTCGCAAACACGCTTCCTTGCCAATTATCTTCTAGAGCTCTTCAGAGAGAGCCCTCTCAGGTCCTTCAAACCCACACGCAACCCGTAAGCTCTGATTCCTAACGTGACTCTAGCCCCAACCCCAAAGCCCCTAAACCCTAACCCCCCCCAATCCGTTATCCTCAACGCTAAAGCCCAGCAAGCTGCGGCCAAGACAATCTCCTTGTCGTCTTTTAGCTCCTGAGCGCGCTAAACCCTAAACCCTAAACCCTAAACCCTAAACCCTAAACCCTTAACCCTAAACCCTAAACCCTAGAACCCGAAACTTTCAGGGTTTGGGGTTTAGGGTTGAGGGGCCTTAGGGCTTGGGGGTTTAGGGTTTAAGGTTTAGGGTTTAGGGTTTAGGGTTTAGGGTTTAGGGTTTCGGGGTTTAGGGCTTCAGGGATTTAAGGGTTGAGGGGTTTAGGCTTGAGGGATGAGGGGTTTAGGCTTTAGGGTTGAGGGGTTTAGGCTTTAGGGAGTCGGGTTTAGGGGCTGAAGCCGCGTAGGGGTTCAAAGTGAAAGGTTCATAGTCTGAGGTGTAGGTTTTAGAGTTTAGGGGCTTAGACACTTTAGGTTTCAGGGTGCGGGGCGGTCCTCAACCCCGAAAGTCACCACCCCCACCCCCTAAAACCGAAGACCCTACACCCTAAACCCTAAACCCTAAACCCCTAAACCCTACACACCCTTACACACAGCTCCTGAGGTGCAAATTCCAGGGCATCACCCTTCTTCTGGACTGCCATCAGCACGATGTCGCGATCCTGGGTTTCCTAGTGCATCCTTTAGCGTTTAGAGTTTGAAGCTTCTGATGTCGGGTTTAGGGTGTAACCTTTCTGCAGGTACTAGACCTTTGCCAAACCCGTAAACTCAACATCCACAAAACCCCCTACAGCCTAAAACCGCAAATGCCAGAGCCCGAGGACCTATTCCGCAAAGCAAAAAAAAATGGGTTTAGGGTTTAGGGCTTATCGGGTGACCGAGGATCTCTTTTCCTCTCTTCGGCGACGAACTGGAGTGCAAAGCCCTCGCTCTCCACAACGGACAGGACAAAGGCATGGTCTTTCCTGGGCTACTTTTAGAGGCTCTTACCGGTTTTGGGCTTTTGTATGCAGGTACGTACGTACATGTATGCGCGTACGTATGTATGTATGTATGTATGTATGTATGTATGTATGTATGTATGTATGTATGTATGAACAGGGACCTCAACATTTATGAAGTAAGGTAGACTCTTCCTTGATCAAGTTAACGGGGTTTGGGGCTCTCTGGGCTCGAGGTTTGGGGAGGGCCCCCGGTCTTCTCGCGAATGTGCTGTGCTACACTCTGAGACTTGTCTTCCGGAACGGCCTAAACCCTACAGTTCTAAAGCCCCTAAAATCCCAAACCCTAAACCCCTAAACCCTAAACCCTAAACCCTAAACCCTAAACCCCTAAACCCAAGCCCTAAGGCCTAAAACCCCGAAATCCAGAGAAACCCGCCAAGGCTCCGAAGCGCGGGGTCCGCGAACTTCAAGGCCATCCCGTCCTCCCCAGGGACGGACCCAATGAGCAGAGCTAGGACTAGGGGCCTTAATAATTAGAATAGGGTTTTGGGGCTCCTTTAGAGGGTTGCTTAAAGGGCTCCTATAAGGGTTCAGGGTTTAGGGGCCTCAATAATTCTGCCCAATAAAGGATCGTGGCTCTGTTGTCGTCGCTGGTTTCGGGTTTAGGGTTTCAGGGTTTTGGGGTTTCAGGGTTTAGGGTTTAGGGTAATGGGTTTAGGGCTTAGGATTTAGGAATGTTTAGGGTTTAGGTTAAGAAATCAGACTACGGGACTGAAGTTGAGGGACTTCACGCTACGGTAAACGGAAACGGAACTTCGAGCGAACAGCAGAACTTCCTCATCATGGTAACTCGTGTTACAGGCCGTACCCCTAACCAACCCTGAACCCAAAACCCTAAACCCTATACCCGGTATACTCTAAAACCCCAAACCCTACGTACCCTAAATCCTAAACCCTGAACCCTTAACCCTAAACCCTAAAAACCCTGAAACCAAAACCTTTAACCCTACACCCTAAACCCCAAAAACCCTAGAACCCTGAACCCTACACCCTAAACCCCAAAACCCTAAAACCCTGAACTCAAAACCGCAAGAGTCGCTTTTGGAGGGACATCCCATGGTCCTGCCGGCATGCGGCCCAGACGATGCCTCGATCGCACTTCTGCTCGCTCCGGGCGTACCGCAAAGCAATGCCTCTCGAATTCTTACAGGGTTTAGGGGTTTGGGGTTTAGGGGTTTAGGGTTTAGGGTATAGGGTTTAAGGTTTACGGTTTAGGGTTTCGGAAAACTTCATGATAAGGGGTTTTGCAAGGTCTTAATGGGCTTCTTTGAGGTTTTGGAAGGGGTTTATTTGGAAGGTGTTGATTTTTATGGCCTTGCTAGCCCCTGCCTTTCTGCTTCACGGCCGTCAGCACAATGTCCCGATCCGTGAGAAGCTCTTTTGCAGCGAAGTGCAAGGCATGACCATCCTTGCGACCCTAAACCCTAAATCCTAAACCCCTAAACCCTAAATCCTAGACCCTAAACCGAAAAACTCTAAACCCTAAATCCTAAGCCCTAAACCCTAAACCCTACCCCGAGCCCCAAAAGCCCTGAAGCCCGAAAGCCTAGTTTGGGTGTTCAGAACATCGTTGGGTTTATACTGAAGTTGCCATAGTACACCTGGTTTAGGGTTTACGGGTTTAGGGGTTTAGGGGTTTAGGGTTTAGGCTTGACTGAAGTTGCAATGGTACAGTTACCAAGAAGAAGAAGAAGACACGGTTCCTAAGAAGAGCCCAGTCCTGTCTGACTGCTGCCAGAACGATACTGCGGTCCCTCTTGAGCTCTTCGGACGCAAACTCCAAAGCAAGGCCGCAGTGGCTGACGGCGGCAAAGACGATGTCGTGATTTCCTAGATGTTCATTTGGGTTTAGGGTTTGGGGCTTAGGGTTCAGGGGGAACCCAAAAAGAAACATTGCAAATGGGTACTACTGGGGAACTCAGTTTCTTCGCAGATCGCGCTTTGTATGCTGCAGTGCTTTCCCGTCGGACTGGACAGCTGCCAGCGCATTCGCTTTCTCACTTTCGGATCGATGTGCAACCCGCCAGATGCTGTGATCCTTGTGAAGCTTCTTGGCGGCCCAGAACAATGCGTTGCCGTTCTGGGTGACTGCAGCTAAGACGATGCTGCGATCCTCCTTCAGCTCCTCGGCGGCGAAGCGGAGGGCCGGGCCCCTTTCTTGCACGGCGGCTAAGACAATCTCGCGATCCTTTTTGAGCTTCGGGGCGGCGAACTCTAAGGCATCACCATTCTGCTGTACTGCCGCCAACACGATGTGACGATCGCCCTTCAGCTTCTTGGGTGCATGCTTCAGGTACCTGGGTTCTTCTTGGGGTACTTATTTCGAGTTAACATCACGAGGGGTGCACATCGCTGTATAGCATATGGGCACTTCTCCAAATTAGGGCCCCTTTCGGGGTCTCCCACGTAACGCGGCCCTAACTTAGAGAACTAACCTACTAACCATATAGAAGCCTTACAGAAGCCCTACAGAAACCCTCATGGACTCCTGTACGGAACCCGAAAAAGGACCCTAACTTATGTAACCATCAGTTTCTCAAACGGAAGCCAGTTACATAACGCAACACCCTTGTGATATGGACCCAATAAGGGATCCTTACTTAGATAACTAACCACCAAAAACTCAGTTTCTCCAACGGAAGCCAGGTACTCGCCCTTTTTCTGGACTGCCGCCAGGACAACTTCTCGATGAGTCTTCAACTCCTGGAGATGATAATGGGTGCTAAGGGCTAAGGGTTTAGGGCCTACAGGGTTAAGGGTTTGGGGTTGAAAGTTTAGGGTTTAGGGTTTAGGGTTTAGGGTTGGGGGTCAAGCGGTCGGGGTTTAGGGTTTAGGGCCTATAGGGTTTAGGGTTTAGGGTTGGGGGCTGGGGGCTTAGGGCCTATAGGGTTTAGGGTTTAGGGTTTGGGGTTAAGCGCTAAGGGTTTAGGGTTTTAGGGCCTATAGGGTTTAGGGTTTAAGGTTGGGGGTTTAGAGCCTTTTCTGTGCGAGCACGCCTGCCTCATACGAGGCCTACACTGTCTACGACGGGGCAAAGAAATGGCACAGCCTTCAGCCTGCCATACAAGCAAGCCTCATGACAATACCACTCCAGGATGATGTTCCTAAGCTCCAAACCCTAAACCCTAAACCCTAAACCCGAAACCATAAACCGGTCCAGCAAAGCAGCTTGTGAAGGGCCAGAAACCAAACACCAACCATCACTTCACGGGCCAGGGGACGGGCTCGGGGAAAGGGTATTGTGTTTAGGGTGTAGGGCCTAGGGTTTAGGGTTTAGGGTTTAGGGTATAGGGCTTGGGGTTTAGGGCCTAGGGTTTAGGGCTTCAAACCACGCCGTTAATCTGCACCTGGAACCAGATGGCAAACTTCTGAATTGGGTATGCAGTGCAATGGCGGGGAGCCCCTGCAATGCACCAGTCGCAGGATGCTGCAACAGACCTAGAAGAAGCATGACACAAACGCAAAGAAAGATATCCCCCTCAGCTGTTAATGTGGGGATGTTGCTAGCTTTAATATAAGAACTCCACTAACAAGCAAAGTGTTTTTAATAAAACTTGATAGCTGAGCCGGATCACCGATTAGCCTCCACAAACAACAATCAAGTCCTCATTGATCCTGAATAAACTCTACGCCGTAGACCCAAAATTCCTACAAACTGCTCTGAGGCCCCGACCCATGCTTCGGAAGGACAAATTCCCAGAGCATCGATGCCTTTTTCGTCCATCTCCGTGAGTAGCTTGCTTAGATCTTCGCAATCCTCCTGCTTGGGGGAAAGAGGTGGGCTTCGGGAGTATGAAACCCTAAACCCTAAACCCTAAACCCACACCCTAAACCGTGTAGAAATTTTTAGGCTGGGAATATTATTTTGGATTGGGCTCGAGGCTTCGTCGTTAAACCCGAACCTCCAAACCCGGTTTAGGGTTTAGCGTTTAGGGTTTAGGGTTTAGGCGCCCAGGGGACTTAGTAAGTAGGTTAAACGGAGTTATAAATACCCCAAATGGAGTTAGCCCAACTATAACCCTACCCTAAAACCTAAACCCTACTTATGGCCTATTTAGGCTTTGAAGGCCCTAAAACCTAAACCCTAAACCCTAAATCCTGAATATAAGCCCTCGGGTCGGGGGGTCGGAGCCGTGAGTTCCTTCTGCCTTGACAGTTGGATTTGGGTTTGGGGCTCGGGGGTCTGGGGTTTGGGGTTTAGGCTTTAGGGCCTTCAGGGTTTAGGGTTTTGGGTTTGGGGGTTTGGGTTTAGGGTTTTGGGTTTTGGGTTTAGGGTTAGGCTTTTGGGTTTTGGGTTTAGGGTCTAGGCTTTAGGGCCCTCAGGGTTCAGGGCTTTGGGTTTTGGGTTTAGGGTGCTAGAGGTCTAGAACATGGGCCGTTTATCATTACAGTAGTGGGCCGGTTGTCATTACAGTAGGGTTTTGGGAGATGTTATACTTTTTGTTGAACAGGGACTATAGCAGGGTAGTGTCGTTGAATACTCAGCTCTGATAATATGTGGTGACAGCGTGTGGAACGTCGCATGGTACATAAGGCCACTGAGGGATCCAGACGGCACAAAACAGGCTTCTGATGCATCCTGCGATAGACCCTTGAAACCCGACACCGCGGCACTTATGCAGCTCTTTGTGGCCTTTGTGGCTCGCCCCATCATCACCATGTCATCTTCTGAGACAGGTTCCTCCACCTCCGGGACAGTAGTTCGGGGTTAAAGGTCTAGAGTTTAGGGGGGCAGAAGTTTGATGGCATACATCCCTAAACCCTAAACCCTAAACCTGTAGTGCATGGATGGGATTTGGGGTTGAAAACCGGCTCAGGCGACTTGGTTCGTAGAGTCTCACCAGCGTAATTAGGGAAGGCCGACATTACATGCTGCTTACGGAGCCCCCCTCGATCCGCCAATAAGCCCTTTCAGCTCTCCTACCTTCGACATTAGAATTCCTAAACCCTAAACCCTAAACCCTAAACCCTAAACCCTAAACCCTCAACTCAAATCCTAAACCCTGGGACTTCTTGGTCGAGGCCCTGATGAGGTCCCTGGTGATAGAGAAGCCGTGCTACTGTTGATGGACAAAATCCTGCATTACCCATTATAAGGAATATACGGTTTAGGGTTTAGGGTTTAGGGTTTAGGGTTTAGGGTTTAGGGTTCCATAATTCCCATAGTTTATGGTCCTTAAGGTCATGCAGGATTTTGTCCATCAACAGTATGACAACGACCATCCGTGAACATTACTGTTTGTCATGCAGGAGGCACACGGGGAGCATGAGGGGAGGGAGTGGACAAAGCCTTGTCATTGGGTTTAGGGTCCAGGGTTCAGGGTTTGGGGTTTACTAAACCCAAACTTTAGGGGTTGGGGTTTAGGGTTTAGGGTTTAGGGTTTAGGGGTTGGGGTTTAGGGTTTAGGGTTTAGGGTTTAGGGTTTAGGGTTTTGGAAAGCGAGGTAGCTGGGGGGTTTAGGTGCAATCGAGCTTTTCCTAGCTG
>CAJNDV010032661.1:4251-39487 GCA_905221635.1 Symbiodinium sp. CCMP2456 | reverse complement strand
GGTAGATCTTTGGAGGGGGGGGAAGCATATATATATATATATCTACACGCACATACATACGTACACGCACACAAACATGCATACATACATACATACATACCTACATGCATGCATGCATACATACACTCATACATGCATACTTACAAGCATGCATACATACATACCTACCTACATGCATACATCAACACATGCATGCATGCATACGCTCATACATACATGCATACATACATACATACATACATATTTGGATGAGTATCCACGCTAAGGATGTTGCACCAGAAGTACATGCGAGTCAGGAATGACAGGCTTTCAGCTGTTACTTTCGGCAGCACACAAGGCCATCTCAAGTCTGTGGGAAAGCCAGGGCAGGTTTTGAACCAGCCCACGTGTGACACACTTGACCTTCCAGGCCAGCAGCCGACTCTTTCCATTTATCGCAGCGATGGCCGCCAGCTGCGCGTACAGGGTCAAAGGGAGAATAGAAGCCAAGCCGCATGGAGTGCTTGTGCGTGAGCCGTTTCGCCAATTCGGCCTCTGGACTCTGGACCTGTGCCCTGGACAACTCTAAGCCCCCCTGCGAGCCAAGGCACGATTTACTTCAAGTGGCTCAGCGGTGCAGCCTCCTCGACTTTTGGCATCCCTTCTGCAGCTCAGTGGGTTTGGCTGTGTGCAACTTGATGATCCGAGCGTCACTGACTTGCTGCAGTTTCATGGAGCAGACAGTTGGTAAGCGGTGGGACAGCCAAGCTCAGGAGACGAACTTATCCACATCGAGCAAGTGGCTTGTCTGAAGCATGTCCCAAATTTTCGCCGCTCTCTTCTAACTCGTGGTGTCAATTCCAAACCTGTGCCAACACAAAATGCGAAGCAGGAAAGCTCCCAGCTTGAACTCACGAGGGTGCAACGACTCTGGCCGACGTCTTTGGCATGTCTTCGGAGGCAGTGCTCCAGCCAGGCGCGGAGGAACACCGAGAGCATTCGCCCAAACTCAGCCTCCTAAAAGGTGGACTCGGGCTTTGTGCTCCTAGGTCTTCTAGGCTTTGGGCCTTTGGCCTTCAGGATTTCATTCCTAGAAGTGGTGGCGTGGGGCTAACCGGGTTTTGGGGTTTGGGACATCTGCCTTCTTAGCTGGCGATTGGCAGCGGCTGCGGGGTATTCGTGAAGTTTCGAGACATTTCGAAACCTTAGTTGTGCCAGAAGAGCGTCAGGCGTGGACAACGCCCTTTGCAGCGTCAGCGTGGAGTCGCCGAATGAAGAGCAGAGAAAGCCGATAGCTGAGTCTGCCTTTATCCTGAGCTGAGCCACAGTCTGTCATCCCGACGTGCTCGAGGCTCTGCACTTGGCAAGGTGAAGGACTGGAGATTGAGATTCCGAGCAGCACCGGATGGACCTTATGGGCGGTGTCTTCCAGCGTCTTGTCCGAAGCCGAAACATGCGCAGACTAGGCATCTGCACTGCAAAACTTTCGGATTAGATGGACTGCCAGACTTCCCCAAGGCCCCGGTCTCCCCTCCTCTGCACCTGCAACGCTCAGCGTGGGTCCGCAGTGTGCGGCCCCTGCCGGTGTTGCCTTCTCAATGCTGCTCGTCAGCAATGGTTCGGTGACAGCCGTCTGGCGACGCTTCCAATCCACGAATGTCAGTAATGCCGCTGCAACAGGCACTGGGCACCAGTGGAAGCATCGCACTTTTGCTGTCTGGAGACCTGTTCTGCTTGGTTGCTGAGGGCTCCCAGCTGCAGCAGTGGGCAGATGATCGAGAGTGGACAAAACTGCACGGCAAGCTGTCAGCCAGGCTGGCTGTCACCTGAATTGTGGATTGCTAGTTTCGCGTCAAGATGTTTGGAGGGGATAAGGACCCAACGGGACAATCTGCCTGGTCTCTGTGCTTGAGGTAATTGGGTCCGTAATTTGGGTTCCCCACATCATCTTTTCAATTGTTGAGGTGTTTGTGCATGCTGGGTTTACAACGCAGAACTTTCATGTGCAGTCCTGGAAGTGCAGAACTGGCACCTCACACCATACTTTCGATGAGCCCGCAGTGTCCTAGCATGTCGTCCAGGAGATTCCAGCACATTTCTTCTGGTAGCACATCCAAGACTTGACCTCGATATCATGTTCTTGAAAGCTTTGTATTCAGTTCAACAGCTGTCAGACCGTGCCTGTCTGTACATGGACGTAGTTTTGTTGCAGCGGTGCGAGTTCGGTCTATCGGAATGTTGCTTCAGTGATTTCGCATGTCAAGATGAAGAGTATCCTCTGCCTCTTCAGGCTACCAGCCCTCGGTGTCAACCTTGCAGTGTTCCGATGGCATCCTTACCCCTCTGCAGTTTGTCTGTCTGGAGCTTTCCTGCGAAGCACCGTTCAATGCAGCTTGGCTGGGTGGTTCAAAGTACTTCCGGGTTCGCTTATGTGTTTGACCTACTTTAGGCCAGGGACTTGCCACGACACACTGTGTCTGCTGTGATGGTTGCTACAGCCGTTCTCGCTTCTGTCGCTACGCAAAGGCGCGGCCGAAACAATGCTTGTAGGGCTTATTGAAGGCTTGTACCACTCACCAGCTGCAGTTTGCACCGTTGAGCGGAAGTTTTTTGGAGGAATTCAGTTGTTGCAGCCACAGTTCTAGACTAGATAGATGCATGTGCAAAGACTTATGTTTACCAAAATGGAAGCAAAATTGCTAAAGGAGTAAAGTAGGTAAGTAAGGAAGTAAGCAGGTAAGTAAGTAAGTAAGTAAGTAAGTAAGTAAGGAGGCAGGTAAGTAAGTAAGTAAGTAAGTAAGTAAGTAAGCAAGCAAGCAAGCAAGCAAGCAAGTAAGTGTGTAAATAAGTCCGCACGTATGTCTATATGTCCACATCTGTCTGCCTGTCTGCCTGTCTGTCTGCCTGTCTGTCTGTCCGTCTGTCTGTCTGTCTGCCTGTCTGTCTGTCTGTCTGTCTATCTGTCTGTATGTCCGTCTCTGTCTGTTTGGTTGTACGTATACACGATATATGTATCTGTGTATGTAAATATGCAAGTATGCATGTAAGTATGCATGTATGTATGTATGTATGTATGTATGTATGCATGTATGTATGTATGTAAGCGAATAGGGCCTCGGATCGAACCGGTGTAATAACACCGGCATAGCCAGCGACCCCAGTGCCGGAAGTCTAGGCACTCTTCCGAGCCGTCACTCCCCGCCTTGGCACCGACGGCAGAGGCTTCGCCGTTCCAACGCGAGAGCTCGGATTTGGAAAGCCCGACAGCAGGTGAGGACCCCCAGATTTCGGGACATCAGCTTCCTAGAAGCTCACCATTCAGGACCTGAATCTATGGGCAAGAGGAAGGAGCAGGGATGGCGTGGATGGGAAAGAAGGCAGTGGCGGCCGGACTACTCGCCTGGCTGGCATCCACAACGAGAGCTTCCAACAGTCGGTATCATGTACAGCAGAAGGAGAAGAGCCAATTTCCCTCCTGCGAGAATATGAGTATCCAGACCGCGCAGGAAGAGAACGTCCGCAGCACAGAATCTTCGGCCCCTGCCAGCTCCTTCGGGAATTCAGGGTCAGTCGGCAGTGTTGTTCGTTCAGTGCAGAAGCCAGTGAACCAGCTGAGAAAGATCGAGGCGAAGCTCCGCCGTACCGACCGAGAGCTCCAGGAGACAAGTGGCAGTCATGGCAGAAGGAGATGAAGCAGAGCGAGCGACATATCTCAGCAAAACCGAAAAGCCCGAGGAGGAGAGACAGGAGCAGCAGGAGCACCTCGAGAACGCATTGAACGACCTCCAGAATGCCTTGGTCGCCGAGCAGGCGAAGATTGCCGAGAAGGTGCCCAAGATCTCGGAGGGGGGTCCTTGCGGGATGGGAGAGTCTTGTGCATGCGCCGAAATCCGAAGCGTCGGGAATGAAATGACCCGACAGACGCGGCCAGAGTAGGCGAACAAGTGCATCGGCAATGACGCCCCCAACACCAACAGCGAGGAGGCATGGCAATGGGGGGCCAATGGAGGTCGAGACCGTCGCCAAAACAGCCTTTGACGCAGGGAAGTCCTTACTCTACACCAACGAGACGGTGCCCCGGTAAGAGCGGCGTTATTCCGCATGTCCATCACATCCACGATCTTCAACCGGGCAAGGCCTGGGAGCTCCTTGCGGGAGGATTCACTCGACTACATCCAAAACTGATGGCGAAACAGTTCAAAGGCGAGATGCTGTACAAGCTTTCTGCGCCGGCCAACACCCCCAGCTTGGAAATACTGGCGAGGAAGGCCATCTCCTGGGCTCAATGGCCAGAGCTGCTCCCAGGCTCCTGTGGGCAGCGACACAGGAAAATGGAAGTTGCTGGAGATTCAAGACGGACTTACAATGGCTCAGCAAGAGTGGAGAATGGCCTGGACATTGTGCTGCTTCTTGGCCCCAATGGCACCACCTCTTAGTGGGATCGAGGTGCTGGGTAAAGCGACAAATCGACAAGCAGAACCAGCAACGGGCCCATCTGGCGCTATGGGCCATGTATAGGAAGGCAATGACGAGGAGACCAGGACTGGCTGCCCGTGACTTACACTGGCTATGTCGAATATGCCCGAAGACAGTAGCATCGAAGTTTTTCAAAACCCACGGTGTAAAGGCGACCTATCGTGGGCTCCTCGGGGCAGCCTCTGTAAGGCCTGTGGTCGACAATACTGGGGGCGAACCAGACTGGCCATACACCTCAGAGCGGCGCCTTCAAACGTGCGAATCCTACAACAACGGGCTCCAGAAGCTGAGAGCTTCCTACCCGGATAAGAAGCCGGGCGTGGAAGCAGGCTGCCGAGGAAGACCACGCCTTCTCAGGACCGGAGCGACAACAGGAGCAGCTGCCAGAAGGAGATGACATGTGCTGGACCCAATGGTACGGGACGCGCATGCAAGCGTGTGCGAAGTTCTGCAAGTGCATGGCCTGCCGGCAGAGCCACGGGCCCTGAAAGGCATCATCCGCTCGATAAATTCCCGCTCTACTTCCACGAAACCTTGGAGATTGGCGAGTACACGAGCCTGGAGATGACGGAGCTTTGCGAAGCGGGGCTGAGCACCTGCTGGAACGACGACCTCCTTGCTGTAATGGGAGCAGTGCTTTACAGCTTTTCAGCGGATCCGAGGGAGGTCGAGAGGTCAAGATCGACACTCTGGACGAACTCCGAGCCAAGCTTGATCAGATTTGTTGGTCCAGCTTGTGTGAAGATGTCGATGCAAGGCACGGGACCCAAGACGTCCTTTCTGTAATCCTGGACAGCGACTGGGAAGTTGCTTGGAGCTGTTCCAGTGAGACGATCGATTTAGCAACCGTGCTATGTGGACACGAGACACTAGTACCTCTGAAGCTCAGAGCTGCTTGGGATCAAGTTGTGAGTGGTTCCCAGTTACCATTCATGCTCCAGAAAGGTTCTGGGTACACGTGATCTCGAAGCCCTTCCACTAGGTCGGGCGCTGATGCGACTTAATTAGGCTGCGAACTACCTCTGGCAAAGCAAATGATAGCAAATGTAAGTAAGTAAGTATGTATGCCTCAGATGTATGTATGTATGCCTCAGATGTATGTATGTATGTATGTATGTATGTATGTATGTATGTACGTATGTATGTACGTATGTATGTATGTATGCATGCATGCATGTATGTATGTATGTATGTATGTATGTATGTGTATATGTATTTACCTACACGTAGACACACGCGACAGTAAGGCCTACGTGCATCATGTTTACACAGATGCAACCATATTGCATTCATGCCTGCTTGCTTGCTTCGTCGCTTGCATTTTTTTTGCTTGCTTGCTTGTGGCTGTCTTGCTATTACTTGCTTGCTTATGTGCATGCGCAGGTGTCAAGAGGTCTTGCATTGCGCGCACATATTGGTATACAAGCAGTTTTATTTGGTATGATCTCGTGCCTGTGGTGTGGTTCCTTCAGTTTGATGCGACTCTCGCAGTGCCAATTCATTGGCTGTCATGCGGATCGTTCTGTTGACACATGTCGCCTCGCTCCCCTCGTGGTTTAGGTGATGGGTTCTGATCCGCATTCCACAGCCAGCCCCGGCAACAACGACACGTGCAGCCAGTTGTCATGTTCGAGATGAGAAGTTGAGAGCGTGCCGAAAACTTGAGAAAGTCACCAGGAACGTGACGCCATGAGGTTCTATTTCAATCCCGGTGAGGGTAAACGGCGTCGACGACAGCGCCTCCAACGGGCTCGATCCCTGTGGTTGTCGTCACAAACAGCCTTCGCAAGTGGGAGGGACGGGGGTTGGGGTGGATTCCACAGCCACATGTATGCGAGTATGCACACATGTGCGTATGTCCGTTTGTCTATCTATCTGTCTGTCTGTACGCATGCGTGCATGCATGAATGTGTATGTGTGGGTGTGTGTTGGTATGTATGAGTATATGTATATGTGCGTGTACGGTATAGCCATATGCATCTACAACGGTGTCTTTCCAGTCGTCGATTCCCTTATATGTTTGTGCGTGCGTGCAGGTGTATGTGTAGGTGCGATTGCATGTGCATGCCTTTGTATGTGCCCACATTCCATAAGCTGGTTGATCGTGGAGGGGCTTGACCCAGGTCAGCTTCGGAGCCGAGCCTGCCTGCCTCGAGGGCGGATCCGTGGCTCCAGGTGCCGACCCCGCTGCTACTACCACCGCTTCTGCCAGCCACTAAGAAACTGCTCACGACCGTCAGAGATAATGAACATGACATTAGCAAAGTATCACTGCGAGAAGTACAGACAGAAACCTCTTAATCTCACAGGAAGCCCAATCTCCTGGCCTTTCAGACTTTTGGGTAGGTGGTCGCTGCACGCCGGCCTGCGAGGGAGGCTACGTGCCCTCCGAGGCTGTCTTGAGCTGCGCACGAGGCGGAATGTTTTCGATCAAGCTTGCCGTTAATCCTCAGTGACACCGTGACAAGCATGACTCCAACCCTGCCCATCAGAGTCTTGCCTGACCGTCCAGCACCACCTACATGAGCAAGCTCTATAGCACCGTTTGCAAGGTGTTGAAATGGATCTTGGGAAGCCTAACCAAGATCCGAAGCCTTTCCAACTTTGAGCTGCGCCAAATTGTTTCAGGTGATCTCAGTCCAGGCGCCTTTCGGTGCGACGAAGCAGCCTGTGACGCGCCCAGCGATGTGCTCTATGCTGCCAGCTGCCTGGCACAATTGGTATTCCTCTCTGAAGTGTCACAGCCGTGTAGCACTTTCCGATGTTTGCTTTGCTTGCGTCTGGCAGCTGCAGCTAGTGGGGCTGTGCCTGAGGCCAGGCCTTCGACTTACAAGGGTCATGATCATGACGACCCCATCGAAGACGTTACAGGTTCTGTCCGACCCCACTCCCCCCAGCCAACACAGTCAGACGTGACGAGACTTCGGGAACGAACACAATGGGGCCAGGCTTTGTTGCATCTGCTTGCTATTCGAGGTCCGTCCTGTAGTGGCCTTTTGCGGGTGACTTCCCGCAGCACTTGCACACCCCAGTGCCAGGAGTGGAGTCTTCGGGGCCGTCTGGGCTTGGGATTTGCGCAAGAGCATTCATCGGTCCTTGAAGGTCCATTATTGTTGTCAGTGTGACAAGGGTTCAAGTTGTTATGTGTAGACGAGTCTTGCAACGCATAATATATTGTACTGCTTTCGACGATCGGGCTGCTGATGGTCGCGAGGATGGATACTTGCCCAGTGAGACCAGTCTGCAGTGCATCCGTGGCCAGCTCTCTCCTGCGACGTTCGCCTGTGAACCAGGCCCCTCTGCGAATTGAAGCAGTGTGCGCTGTCTGCAGCAGTGAAGCAACGAGGAAAAAGGTGCTAGGCAGGTCGTGTGCGAGGCCGAGGTGGCACTGAGCCTCTATGGTTCTGGAATTCCAGAATATGTGTTGTGCCGATGACGAAGGTGTGACGGTGGACATGGGAATCATCATTGCCAGCGTGCCAAGTCACCTGGCAGCATCCACTCTTGGAGGTGAAGACGTCACTCGCGTAGACCAGATGTGCGCGCCAACTGCAACTCCTCGAATCCAATTCGTGCTCGGCTGTGCTGGGCCTGTGCCTGATGTATTCCGTCATCGAGTCTGTTCCCTGCTGCACCCAGTAAGGTTAGTGGGTCCTCGGCGAAAGCTGGTCTACATTCTTTTACCCAAAGTCGTTGTACACCACACAAGTTTCCGAACGTCAGCGACATTCAGCGACACATTTTGTCGGAAATGCTGAACGGCCATCCATGCAAAGCGAGAGAGAGAGAGAGAGAGCTTTGATGTTTGCTCGGCAATGGTCAAACAAGCAACCATGCTGGGATCCTTATTGAAACTCTCTGCGGGCGGCTAACCCATCAAACTAAGTGACCCAGTGACTGCATGGCACGCAATGCCGTGATGCTTCGACACATGTAGGCAGCAATCGCGAAACGTGCGCATCAACATGCCTGCGGTCGTAGCTTCGTTTGACAGCTACTCGGAAGCTCAACATAAAGAGGTACTCAAGCATTGCTGCAGCCCAAGTGCATTGGTCGGCTCTTTGTGTAACATCCCATCGCCATTGGTGTTGACAGAAGCCGCGTAAGGGAAGCTACTGTAAGACACCGTCGCTAACAGCGCACCCTTCAAGGAGACTGCTCGAGGCACTTAGCACGGAGAACTGGGAGCGCTGCACTGCACGCTGCTCACTTTGAAGTGGACCCTGTCAGGAAGAGCCCAACTCTGGATGATAGCTGTACAATACTCCTCTTCTGTACAACACCGGCCGAGTACGCACAACACGCTCCATAGCATGCAATGGACCTTTCACTTCGTACCCACGATGCTGGAGAGCAAGCACAACCACCGACGGTCCGACAGTCGAAGACCTGCACTGCCTATTCAGAGGTCGGCATCCATCGCAGTCATAATTATACCCACCTGTAAAAGTGTTTGCGTAGCTGCAAAGTGGCAACAAGATGTGTTTGCAGATCGCAGGCCCAAAAAACACGGCTGAAGCTTCTCTACCTTTTTGTTTGAAGGCTCACAATGCCAAATCTTTTAGCCAGATTTTTCAGCATGTGCCTTGTTCTCAGGGAATGAAGGTGCTTGCGTAGTATCACATCACTGCGATTTCGATGAGGGGCACACTTAATCTGCCAACAGAAAAGCCCCTCACGCTTAACCTCTTCCGAGAAAAATGGCCGCGGTTCATAGTTGTCCGGCCGTAAGAGGGCAATCGGATGAATTGCAAACCGGTGCGGTACGACCGTATACAACTCTGCCCTTCGCGAAGTGTGATCATCTCCAGACAGTAAGGTTGCCTGCTCAAGCTGACATGGGATTACCACTGAAGCCGCTGAAGTACGGAGGTGTTTCAACTTCTCGGAAAAGCCCCGCCATCCACAACAACTTTGATGCAACAGTGGTTGAAACATCCGGGAGTGACCGGTGTGCTCGGGCTTTGCTTAGGCACCATGCTGGCGGCTGCCCTGGCACTTCTCGCTGGGTACTGTGCCTGGAGCGGCCGCATCCCTCCAAAGACCGTTGAGCCATAACCTGAGGATGTATCGGCAGGATGTACTTGTGTGTCGCACGACCATGAATTGTGAACAGCAGAGAATTTCTGCTCATTTATTTGGTAGTACACGCGCTCACCTCATCTAGATCTCGTTTTAGCCCGGCAGCCTGGACTCTTCTCAAGACATTTCTTTCATTGCTACATTTGTTACGCGCGGCCGTCGCCGTCGGGTTGTGGTGCTGCGGTGCTTCTTGCAAGGTCACGAAACCATCGACATTGCGGATTTGCGGTCTTACCTACCACTACGACCTATGTATTAAGGCTTAGGCTCAGAAAATGAATCTGCCTGCCCCAGGCTGGACAGCGATCCACTGCAGGAGTGGTGGACTTGTGTTCATGAGGCCGGTCATGTGCCAGCAGCAAGCTTTCATCAGGCGCTCATTCAGAGTCGATGATAACTGCAGCCCCATAGCAAATACAGTACTTTGCAATGCTTCGCGCGAGAGTGATCCGTGCCTGGAAAGAGGTGGAGCCAGGCGTGTGCATCTTCTGCGGAAAGCAGCCTGAGGAGGTTGAAACCAGGCACAGATCGTTACTTTCGGAGTGTGGACGGTCTGAGAAACCGAGTGCATCACTCGCGCAGGTACGAGGAACACGGGCCGGCTTCGCTTTTCAGGTGCAGTGGAGAGCCTTTCAGAGCTTGTCGGAGTAGGTCCGAGTGCCGCTTCCCCTGAATGTCTCCTTCACAGGTCTTGTCGCGCTTGTGCGGCGCTGCTTGGGTTTGAGGAAGAGGAGGAAGATGAGGAGCCGAACATGTTTGGGCCGCCAGCCCTTCGCCAGCTCGCAGTTTGAAGAACGACGACACAGGGTCGGTTTACCTTGAAAGTCCGTCAGTCGAGCAGTGAAAGTCAGACGTTCCAACCTTCCAGCTGAGAGCCTTGTCAGGAGGAACCGCCAGAAGACTCGGACCCTTCAGAGGCCTACTTGGGGGTCTCCACCGTCGCAAAAAGCAAGGCTACAAGCGTAAGCGAGAGCATCTCTGAGAGAGCGGCGTGGAAAGTCTGAAGTTTAGTGGGCAGCAGGGGCTCCGTGTCTTTGTTCTTTGTCCTCTCGCAGCGGTCAGGCAGTGCCCCCACCACAAGTGACAGTGGACACTTTGCCTCCAGAGAGCGACGTAAAGCCGCTCACTGAGCGAGTCTGGGTTCGGCGTTTCTGTGGGTCGGGATTCGCCCTTGCCCGGCCCGCAGTAGAGTCAGCAGAGGTCCTCCTCCGAAGCCGCAGCAGGCCCCGAGAGTGAGGCCCTCAGTGTTGTTGCGGAGCTACGGCTTTCACCTTCAGATTCATGGTTCAGGGTTCAGGAAGCGACGCAGGTGGTGAGAGGGACTTAGTTGCATGGACAAGCCCAAAAATGTATTTGGGCCGACAGTAATTGCTGGTGACAGATGAGGGATCTTCGCAGCAGTGCCGCTTTTCGGTGCACTCCCTTTAACACTCTGCACGCAGAGAGGTCTAGATCCGAAGCTTTCATTTCCAAGCCGAAGCCCTTGGACCTGGCCTGAATGCCTGAATGATGTCCCGCATTTTGCTCAGCTCGGATTGGGTTGATTTCAGGGCTGGTAGGCAATCTCGTGAAGAGTTCCAGGATTCCTTGCTTAATTTTTGCTTGAGCTTGAAAAATGAAAGGTTCAGCAAACGGTCAATTGAGGCTCGGAGCCTGAGGAGAAGCCACTTTTCTGCAACCAGACTCGACATCTGGTGGCGAAAGTCACGTCCCCGCCTGCGTCATCGGAGGATGAGGTATGGAAGTTTGGAGCAGCATGTTTCGACAGTGCTGTCCGAAGTTGCGGGTGACAAGAGACGCTGCACGTCAGTTTGTTTTGCCATCTTGTCGGATTCATGCACAGCCTGCGTGACTCAGGACTCCGCCGAGCCTACTCGCTGCCTCTCCTGGCTCCATCAGCCACTGGTCTTGCCTGTGCCTCCCGCTGAAACTCAGAGCCCTTCAGCTGAGGCGATGCTGTGGCAGGACTCAAACTGGACGACTTGCTGAAAGACCAGGCCTCCGAGCTTCCGAACCGAGCCGGTTTGCTCTGTCTCGTATCTCTTGTGTTTCGCAGGGGTTGTATATTTTTGTGCATCCTTCGTCCCCCTGTCGGACCCACGTCCCTGGAGTTGGCGAGGCGCTGGATGGATTGGACGGGCAAGGGCAAGGCTACGAACCAGGAAGGCCCGCTGCAAAAAACACGCTCGGAGTGGTGATCTAAAGCGCCGGCTTTCCGAGATGCGTCCTGTGCAGATTAAGCCCAACATTCGAGAGCGACCTTCTCAACCACTCAGATGCTCCTCAAATGTCCGAGAGACTTTCAGGCAGGGTTGCGGGTAAGCATGAAGAAACACAAAGCATCCCTTGCACGCCCTTCTGTCCTTCGTCAGACCCTGAATTTCGTGAAGATGCTTCAGCACCATTGCGCAGTGATCGCTTGAGCACGAGGAGGGGCAGTCAAATTGTTGAGTTGAGAAGCACTTGGTGAGACTCAAGACAAGAGACAGGGACTGCCTGCGAAGACAAACTCAGTATGTTTTTTTCTTGAGCCGGAGTGGTTTCAGGACGCCACATCGCTCCGACTTCGGACGAGGCGTGTGCCGGCATAGAGCAAGGGCCCAGAATCCCAGAGAAAATCAAGGCACGAGTTTTTTTGAAGAGGTTTTTTTTCCCTAATGCGCGTTTAGCTTAGGCAGCCTCGTGTCTTGGGGCAGCTCCCTTCGTTGCCTCGGCCCGCCAGGCGCCGGGGACCTTGGCCGTCTCTCCAGGTCACGGGAAGCAGAGAGGCAGAGGAAATCACTCGATCCTCTTCTGCCAGAGCTGCAGCTCGTTCTCGGGAGGCTCACAGAAGTTTCAGCTTCTTTTCAGCTCAGGAGCAGGGCAGCTTTGAAGCCACGGATGCGCGAGATGCTGGGCTCCCTCCGACCCTTCCCAGGCGTGTAGGAGGGGCATTTTTTGTTGTTGTTTTTTTTTTTGCATGTGGGTATTTGTTTTGGCCTCGTCCGCTTTTTGCTTTTGCGCTTCTCCACTTCGGTCGTCCTGTCATTGTCTGCTTCCGCGCTTTTGATTTTCCGCTTCTCCGCTTCTGTGTCTCGGACCACTTTTTGCTGCCTGCCCCGCGCCACGCGTCTACGCTTCTTGGCAAATGCCAGGAGCACGCCGCAGCAGGAAGCTTGTTGTAAGGAGCACCTTGTCGTCTCCCATCCCGAGTAAGGGAGAGGCCTCAAACAAAATCAACATGCATCAACAGAAGTTCTACATGGGAACGAAAGAAGAAATCAAAGGAAGAAAGAAAGAAGTAAATAAATATATAACAGAAGAGGCAAAGAAGGAAAGAAGATGCATAGCTAACGGACGAAGTGAAGCATGAAGTAACGAAAGAACCCAAAACCACACAAAGACAAAAGAAAGAACCAAGTAAAGAGATAAATAATGAACGGAACAGAGAAACACATGACTAACTAAGCCAAAAAATCAAGACACCATCCAAAAGAAAGAGAAACAGAAAGAAACACCGCACGTAAGAAATAATGAAACAAATAAGGAAGGAACGAAAGAAGTAATGAACAACGAAATACATAATGAACGATAGAACGAAGAACGAACCACGGAAAGAACAGCGCACGCACGAACAACATAGTTGTGAACGACAGGAAACAGAAACACTGAACCACAACGCACGAACTACTTAGATAACGTGGAGCAGGTGTAGATATGTATATATATATATATGCATATTAAATGTAGTTTAGAAGTACGTTCTCTCTCTCTATATATATACATGTATCTATATATATATATAGATACATATACATATATATATATATATCTATCTATCTTTAACCGAGTTCGTATATATATATATACATATACACATGTGTGTGCCTGTATGCATATATACGCATACACATGCATACATATACGAAGCATGCATGTATATATATATATATACATACTCACAAATAACGAGGGATGGATAGAACCACATCAAATAGAAAATCAAAGAAAGACAAAAATACTGAGAGAAATAACGGCCCAGTACATCATATCTAAGATAGTAAATAACTCATATAGAAAATACACACACACATATATATATATATATATATATCATATGTATGCATGCATGCATGCATGCATGCATGCATGCATGTCTGTGTGTATGTATGCGTGCAAATATACTTATGTATGTTATAGATATTTAGTGCACAGTTACAGTGCAAGTACTATATATTCAGTATAATACCAAGTTTTAGAATTAAGTATACTATAATATTGGGTATCATATCCATCAAATATAGTACAATAAAACATAGCATAATAGCATAAACGAATATATGAAATCAGTACAAAAAATATACTACAGTATGGTATTTTTCAGCAAGACGGGCAAACCGCCCCTCTGCCCGCGGAGGCTGTGCCCGGCCGCCCACCCGCCCAAACCCCCCGCTCGTTTAAGCCATGCAAACTTGCTTCTAAGAACGGCCTGCTATCAATGGTCATTCCTTCATGAAGCCTTTCAATGAGCCCAATCACACGAGCATTGCGTTTGCAAATTGGGGGGGCCTGCGCTGCATGTATGTATGTATGTATGTATGTATGCATGCAAATAATATGTACATATGTATGTTACAGATATCTGCAGCACAGTTACTATGTTGGTACTATATTGTCAATATGAGACAATGTATGATAATCAGTATGTTTTTTCAGTCTAATATGATATAGGATACTTTCAACACAATGTATCAATTGTTTCCTCGCAAATGGTTCGATCTTTCTCTGACTCCGAAATTGGTGCTATGAACCGGGCTCGCCAAATAGGGGCGTGTTTAAGATACGTGATGAAAGGGAATCGCCAAATGACCGGGCGTGTTTAAGATATACACTGAACAGGAATCGGAATCGCCAAATGATGGGGCTGTGTTTAGGATATATGATGAACCGGAATCGCCAAGCGAGCGGCGCGTGTGTAAGATTATGATGAAACGGAATCGCCAATTGAAGGGGGCGTCTTTAAAATTGATGGTGAACCGGAATCGCCCAACGGCTTGAGGAGCCTGGAAATGGCAATTCCTAACTAGCTTGATGCAAAGCAAGACCCTGCAAATCGGAATTCCCTACTAGCTTAATGCAAAGCAGGACCCTGCAAATTGTAAGCCTCCAAGAGCTTCACGCAAAGCAGAACCATGGAAACTGCAATTCCCCAATAGCTCGACGCAAAGCCCGAGCCTGGAAATTGTAATCCCCCAATAGCTTGACGAAAAACTGAAGCCTTGGAGTTGCTGCAAGCACAACCGCATAAATTATGTTTGTCCGATAGCTTGCTGAAACATTTAAGATTTAATTTTGTGATGCATGTGATGCTCCGCCCCCAAGTAAGTACCAGTCAAGTACTGCCAAGCACTAGCGGATCCCGGACCGTGCCCGCAGCAACCATTAGTCTCTGCACTCTTCATGCAACCCGCCGGTACTGATGTGCCAATATGGTTTTCCGCAAGTACTGGCGGATCCCGGAGCATGACCAAAATGCTGTCCCATGGCCGGCGGGTCATCGCGCAGACGCTCGACGACCCGCTCCCGGAAAATAACACACAGACGCCAAAAAAATCCCACAGAAATTCTGCAGCCAGTTTCGAGCATGGATTGTTGGTTTGGCCCTGTCCTGTGCCCAGGCCAAGCCAGCGCAGACGTGTTGCCTGACTCAAGCACACTTGTCGGTTTGGTGCTGGCACAGCAGTTCAATGATGGCGACTTCATCAAACGTTTCAGCTGAGTCAGTTTGCATCGAGGTGTCGGTTGTGCTGGGACAATCGTGTTTGCAAAGGACTCCTCATCCCGCTACACAGCCGACTATCGACGAGCCACAGCAGAGGCAGCATCTATGCTGAAGTTCCGGAGTCGGTTCTTGCTCAGAGATGCTCCCGGCGGCTCGCCGTGCCGCTCGCCCAGGAGGCACCTTCGGCTGTTCCTGACCGGCGGCCTGAGCGGCTTGAGGTTGGACTCGCAGTCCGATGCAAGCTGGCACCAGCAGCCGCAAGGCACGACCGGTTACATCTGCAGGACTGGGATGCCTCACGCCAGCGCAGTCGCCGCACGAGGCAGCACTTTGCGGGGCAGCATGGCACTTTTTTGGTGCTCATGAGAGGGTGGCATGCTGCGCAGCCAAACAAATGTATGCTGCTGATGATGCAAGGGATAACCGACGGAGCCTCTTCACAGATCGGGCACGGCGCTCAGTCAGATGCATCGGAAATTCTCGCATAGGCGAGCTCCACACTCTCCAGGATGTGGCATCCCCCGAGCAGCACTGGGACAAGGCCTCGACGCGTGACACATATGTGGATGAGGCTCGGCCGCACCTTGATTGACCGTCAACCCCCATCAACTCCCCGCAGTTGGCATCAACTTGTAACTAGTCACATGGCTGCCAAGGACAGGCGTAGAGCACCTCGCGAGTCGACAGGTCGCTTGGCACCTACCTTCGTCTCGCAGGGGTGGATGTCAAGAACCCAGAGCCTTCGGTATTGTAAGGCATTCGGGGTATGGAAACAGGCCTGCGAAAAGTCTTACGAACCAGAATTTGACTTTTGTCGAGGAACGCCTTTCTCCAGATAGCCGCAAGCTGTGAGACACGGACATGATATGACTCCACGACCTTATTGTACCGTCCATCATGTGGAGTCCGTGTGGGTGGTGGGATTGCTCAGGACCCGAAAGACAAGAAAGAAATCGCGAGGCGCGACGAAGCTGGCGGCTCAGGCATCAAGCAAGAGTCTGCTGGCAGTGGACACAAAGGGATCGCAACTGAATCAAATCCCTTCAGCACGGCCACTGGTCAGAAGGCATTGCGTGCAAGGCATGCAGGATTGTTGGGAAACATTTGCGACGGATGTAAGGTGAGGCCCCAGCTCAAATGCTCGCTGAGGTCAAGCGAGGGGCGGCGACCGTGCCCTAACCTGCAGTTGCACCATGTTCTTTTCTAGTTTTTCTAGCCGATTCTAGCCTCAAGCAGACAAGAGGAGTGTTGTGCTGAGTCAGGTTCTCAGCGCAGCTTTTACGAATGACGCGTCGCGACTCTACAGCCAGTTTTCTCGGGCGGAGTGCGGTTTCTCAGCAAACATCTAGCGCATGCAGAAGCATCGGCCCGTTGCTACTGTAGACGTACTTCGAGGAGTTTGTCTGTCCATGGATGCTCTTGCATGCCTTCGAATTCCATTGCTTTTTCATGCTGGTTACATGGCGTAGAGACTCTCAGACTGTGGTCTGCAGAGCATGCGGAACTTCAGGAGCCTTGGTACACTCAGACTTTGTACCCAGCATACCATGCACGATGAATTCAGGACGGCAAGGCTTGGCCCAGGAACGTCTCTATGAAAGATTTTTCGCAAGGCAAGCCCCCATTTCCAGGCCGAGGCCCTGCCAGATTTCCCCCTGAGTCTCCTTCTCCCCATGAGGCGAGCCGCGCCCTACTCCTCGCAAAGAGGAGGGCCAGTCTCAGAGTGTCCGCAGTCTTAGCTGCACTGTGTACAGCGGCATATTGCTTGAAGATCAGGCAGGCCTTCTCCGGATCTCATGGTGGTTGTGCCCTTTAGACAAGCACTCCATTTCTGTCTCTGCAACTCTTGCAGGAGAACCACCATGTCGTTAATTCAGATGCGTGGTACAGTTAG
Source organism: Symbiodinium sp. CCMP2456 (assembly GCA_905221635.1). Taxonomy (NCBI): domain Eukaryota; class Dinophyceae; order Suessiales; family Symbiodiniaceae; genus Symbiodinium; species Symbiodinium sp. CCMP2456. The sequence goes on along the minus strand of CAJNDV010032661.1, from coordinate 22,295 downwards.
GACATTGCATTTGCAGCGGAGCGCAGAATGCTTGCGAGGTTGTGACTGTATTGCAGAACCTTGGCAGACGTATCTTCGCCATGACTGCGCTGCGCACCACATCAGAGCATGTGTCAATACCCGTTGCTCTTCCAAAGGTTGAACCCAAAGTACCGTCATCTTTGCCAAAGATTAGGCCGGACACCGAGCTGACACTGGAAGCACTGGTGCAGGAATCTCCGCCTGGTTTGAGTCATCAGGGCCTTCTGATGTCGGCGTGAGGCTTGGACAGCGATAGCGACGATGAAGCACAAGTCTGCAGCTCAGCACGAGAACACGCCTCGAGAACGCATCTGCAACTGTCGTGAAGCGAAGTTCAAGCATGTTGACGCAGTGTCAGACACTGGTGGGCATTGTACTGGCAGCTGTGATGCTAAGAGGTGACACCAGCCGCCTAAGAAGCGATTGATCGCCGCGTGCGCCAATGATGCAAAGCTCGTCGAACACGCCAGCAGAAAAGCAATGGGTTTTCCGTAAGTGCCTTTGTTCTCTAGAGCATGATTGCTCGACACTGGGACGTTGCAGGCAATCGTCTCCGGATTGCGATTGAATCAGGAGCAATGCTTTGTCAGGGTGTTGTTCGCATACTTCTTGGTTTGATATGTCGCATTGCTCGAGTAACGAGATGCCGAGAGTACCGGTGTATGCCTTCACGATTTCGATTTGTGACTTGACTGTTGCGATCTGGCTCAAGTCACGTCCCGCCAGCTGCGGTGGAGACTCGTGCAGGCATGTTGAGGGGCGCAGCTGGTAATTTCTCTGTGCTCGTCACCTGAGGGAATGCAACCGAGATCAGGCATTCGCGAGAAAAGCCTCCTAAAAAGTGCCCAGAAGGCACATCCCCTAGCGACTCTAGCGTGTCCTCCGTGATCTTGGAAAGATGCGGCTCCCCTCTCCAATGGCTGCACTCCGGTTTCTCAGCAGATCCACAGTTGATAGGGCTTGCAGAGGCAGGGGCCGTAGAGCTGGCAGGCCTCCTGGCCAATGGCCTCCGAAGAGCAGAGGCAGCCAGTTGGGCCGCCAGTTGTGAGCTTGAGGCTGAGTTCGACTCGGCTCTGGTCGCAGGCCGGCTGAGGAGCCTGGCAAGAGCAGCGTTCTGGAATCCACCGGAAAGCCGGGCGCTCGCAAGCTGCAGCTGTAGTTCTGCAGTGAGCTGCCGCTGTCCTGTCCAAGCTACGTGCATCGGGCATCGTGGAGGACATGGTGTCGAGGGGCGTGGTTGGTGTCAAGCATTTGTGCCCTAACCTAATCCAGCCGCATTCAGGTCTGTCCTGGCAGACGGAGCTCAAACGGCCCGCGGAACCGAACTGAGGTCACCCCTTCTCAGAGTAAATCATGCAGCACACAAGCGGCACAAGCGCTGATGTAAGTTCGGTGGTGTGGCTTTTAAGGGCTCTGGGTGGTCCCATGTTTTGGAGATGGCTATATATACGTACATATATATATATATGTATACATATACATATATACAGTATACATATATACATCTGCTCTCTCTCTCTCTCTCCATATATATATATATATATATGTATATATATGAGTGAATTTAGGGCCGATTCATAAGGCGCGATGACATGAAGAGGTTCTGCGAGGTATTTGTAGACTTTTGGGCAGGTATGGCCGCTCGGCCTACTCTGGTGGCGAGGATCCCGGAGACCGGCACGAGAAGCTGCGCGCGGAAGCGGAGGTGCGCTGGGGTCAGGGCTGAAGGCTAAAGGCGCATTTTGGACCCAGCTGCTCTGTCTTGTCCGTCGGGTTCAAGATTCTGCTCCTCCCACCGAATTTCCAAAACCTCATGGAGGGTAGAAAACCTAATTTCAACCAGTGCTTGCCCGATGTGTGAGATTCGCAGAGAATCGGCTGCTGAGGCTCGCTTCTTCGACTCGCCGTACGAAGCCGATCGCGTGTCGGCCTTGCGTGTGAGGCTCAGGGCGTCCCTGTCGCCCTTTCGCCATCGCCTGTGTCTGCAAGTCCGATGGTGTAAAAGACTTCTGGCACAGTGCCTTTCAAAGATCGGTCGGCCATGTTGAAAGCCCGAAACCAGAATGATCACATACTAGTTTTCCTGTGTTTGTAGAGGCCGGGGATAGCTGTTGTTGATTGACGGCAAGCTGTCGGCATGAATCCGGTCTGTCATTCGCGGCTGTGCTTGGACGAAGCCTGAGGTCACAAATTTCCGCGCAAGAAGGCTAGTACTGTCGTCTGTGGGCATCTGCTTGGGTTTTCACTGCTTCTGAGTGCGCATTCCTTCCTTGATGCAGACTCAGAGATTCTAGGGAACATATTCCCGGCAAGAAATGAGGAACCATCCACACGTTTCAGAGCAGGATGGACCGCGTTCAGGTCGTCGGCCGAGCGGTGAGGTGCGACACTTGTTCACACCGGTCGCCGTCGTCGTTCTGGTCCTAGTCCTAGTCCTAGTCCCAGTCCGAGCCCTAGCCCAAGCCCAGCCCCCAGCCCGAGCCCTGGCCTTAGTCCTGGCCCAAGTGCTTCTCCTAGACCGAGTCGTCGCCGGGTTCGGAGCATGATAGCACTAGTAGTAGTAGTAGTAGTAGTAGTAGTAGTAGTAGTAGTGCAAGCGCACAGAGTGGTGCCGTGGTCGAATGGGGCAAGTGCAAAGCTGGGTGCGAGCAGTTCAAGACTAGTCAAAGGCCGTCACAACAGTCGCAGTAGCCACACTTCAATTGTCAGTTGAGGACAAAGCACCGTAGAGGGGTGTCCGGAAATCTTCAAGGGGCCGTTTCTGGTTTGCGAGCTTGCCTGCAGACCTCGGAAGAGGAGGAACCGGTCCGACGGTCTCCGACTGAGTCTGAAAGTTGCGACATTCACAGCCTACAATGCCTGATGAATGCTCTGCTTGCTGTGCTACCCTCAACATTTCATGTCCAGCGTAGTTGTGTAACTAGCTGATACAAAAGCACTGCAGGTGGCAATTTTCACGTGAGGCTGTCAGCAACGTGGCAAGCTAGCTCTTGAATCAGCGAACAGCAAACAGTCTGCAAAGTGGTGGACATATGATGTTGCACACCAGCCGGTTCGCCCTCTGGCGATGCTCTGAATCTGCTGTTTGTGTTGCAGCCCACAGCACATGCCGAGGAGAATAGCTGGCTTCCGTTTGGGATTTGAGAAAATCTTCAACACGACGTGCCCTGGCCAGATGCAGTGACAGTGACTGCCCTGTGGCGATATTTGCTCCCTTGGGCCGCTGCGTACATGCTCGTGAATTAAAGCAAAATAAATTCAGACTTGCACTTGCGTAGGCGACAGTCAAACCCTGCAAGATCCAATCTGGCGTATTTCACTGAGACCATGCACTCGGTGCCGACTGTAGCCTCACTGTGTTATTCGTGGATGCCAGGTCCATCCGATTGCCGTGCTCTGCATACACTGTGTATGCCGAGCTGCGGTCGTCTCATACAAACGAGGCTCAGCATTGTGCAGCTGCATTCTGCGAGTGTTGCCGGGACGTGGTGTTGAATGAACGAGCACGAGAGTCTTTTTCGGATAGACAGTCTGCTCTCTAGTTTGAGGCATTTTGCCGATGCTTCAACGGTTTACACACAGTGTACGACCTGAAGAAGTGGGTTGGTGCCTCAGACACAGCTTGGCTTTTAGAGACCAGTCATCTATCCAGCGCCACCGCGATGTGACAGACAGGGGTTTATGCACCTTCATAACAAGGTTTATGAGAAGCTGATGCTGCCTATGAGCGCCTACGAGCTCTCCTATGCGGAGAGCGGGAAGGCAGACCGGGAAAGAGCCAGGACGTCTGTGAAATGTCAGTATGATTGATTAGAATGTCGTGAGCAGTTTGCTAGAATGGTGGCAAAGATCTTTCTCTTAGACATCTTTCTCTTGATGGTCAAACGAGTGGAAGAGATTGTCATACTGGTACAGCTCGCTTGTGCGAGGGGGGGCCGCCGCGCCTAAGACAGAGACACTGCCAGAAGTCGGGCGGCATGCCTGTAGGCATCATGACATGATTGGACAGACCATTGCAGCAGTTGTGCTTGAAAGGTGCAGCTGACAGACAACATGCGGCTGCTAACGACCCAGGACGTGTTGTGTCTGGCTGTCTTGGGTCCTTGCACCTTCCTGCACATGGTTCGTCACTGCATGCCTGGTGGCGATTCGCAGCAAGAGGACTCTTTGGATTCTCGCTCCATGGCTACCATGCGAGTGTTGCAAGACATGCCTGGACCCGAGCCCGGCAACAAAGCCTGCTTCGAAACACGAGATGTGGTGAAGCTGTGTTTTCTGGGGGGCTCATGGGCCTTGCACTGTATGTTCATAGTCGGGAAGTGTAGAGAACTGGACGTGCAGGGTGTCCCGAGCACTCTGCGAGAGTTTGTGTGCGATGACTTTTGAATTGACAGCTTCCTTCAGGGCAGCAGGCGTTCCTGGAGTTGCCAGCGACCCAGAGCTTTGCAAGCTCCTACCAGTGTAGCATGTTGACTTTCAGAGCTTGTGGCCGTTCGACCAACTTCGGCTGGAAATGAAGAGCAAAGCCATTCACCCGTGCGTCATGCGCGACCGACCCATTGCCAGCATTCCATCGGCGACATCGGCGTGACGCGCCTGTACGTCAGGCCTTGCGCTGAGAGCCCGTTGGCATCAGCATCCTCCCTTCGAAAGGGATTGTAGCGGACATGCGCGGTTCCTGACGGTTGGCAAACCTACTAGCAGGAGTCCTGGGTTGCCTTAAAGAGAATCCGGAAGTTCTCTGTTGCCCCGTCATGGCTTCTCCCAGTTCAACCAGGCTGAAGTGCCGAACCTGTGGCGACTTGCTGAACAGCCACTCCACGCAGCAGCCCTGATGATCTGCAGCAATGCTTTAATTTTTGCTGACTGGCTGCATAGCATCACTGGAGAAACTAGTCCAAGGGGCATGGGCCCAGTAGCCCCTGGCACTCCAATGATTTGCGCATCTCTGCCCCTGTAGCTATTGCCGTGTTGCAAGGTGCAGGAAGACCAAAGCTATGGGCTACATAGGCCTTGCGGTGTGATCATGTTGCCATGGTCCTCTGAACAAGGCTTTGTTGAGTTGCATACCAGCTGCCTGAGGTACCTGACTCGCGGTGCTTTGAGTACTCGACTAATCACGACGCCGTCATCTGTTAGAGCTGAGACACTAAAAGCCGTTGCTAAAGACCGACTCTTGCAACCAAGCGTCGCGGAGCGTGTGTCTGACCCGTTGCCAGAACCGGCCGTCAATGGGATGAAACCCGGCAGCTCGAAGCCGTCATCATCCCATAGCCTGAAGACGCTCAAGTCCCAAAAGTCCATGATCTCGCCGCAGTCTTAGCTCTGCGCCGCAGCAGCATGGCATACGCGTGTCTTCCAAGTGGTGACACCACCAGATGCCTACCGCTTTCCCGAGGCAAGAAAAAATCATGCGAGGAGCCGAAGGCTGACCTGAGTCTTTGGAATGCTGGTAACGGCTGTTAGACTTCACACTATAATAGAAACTGACTCACGGCTTGGTTCAATGGGCCGCATGTATTGCTGCGATGGTGTGAACCGTATCAGGAGATGTAAAGGGCAAGCGAAAAGAGTGTAGCATCGATCCTCTCTGGTGCAGATCGGCCGCATGTCTCCGGTCCTCCCAAGCCAGACAAAGAAGGCTGGACCTGCAGTGGTTCTGCCATGACTCGGCTCGACATGGACCGAAGCCGCTGAAACAGAGAACACATCGGCAGCCCCTTGTGGTTCAAGCCACCCGCGTCTTGCTGACCTTGAAATGGGAAAAGTGTCATAAGCTGGAGGTTTCACAAATTGGCACGTGAACCCTGATTAGGAGGTTTGTCTATGGCATTTAGCAGCATGCGGGCACGAAGGACCCGAGAATCTAGTTCTGCGCAACAGTGGGGAGCTGCGGTGTAGAATTCTAGTATCAGTTTTGTGCTGCCACACGGTGTGGCCACCAATACCTCGTGTACAGCATGGCCCCGAGGTGCGCTTTGGCAGGGCAGCAGAGCCACAACTGACTGTGTCTAATCAAGTATTAACTAGGTTTGCGAACCTGGTCAGACACCAACAATGAGAGCAACGTTAGCGTTGCTCTCGCGTACTGCTGTTACTTTGGTGCGAGCATTGGCGCCCACGTTGCAGTATCGCATTCGTCATAGTTGAACCAGTATCGTCACTGCCCGATGATATTGATGTTGATGCTGTCGATGATGATACTGGTGATGTTGTTCTTGTTGTTGATGAAGATGATTATGGTTCACAACTCTCAACAGTTATCAACATGGCCGTCATGATCATATTCATAATTGCCACCATTATCGGGCAGCATCAGAGTCATGACCACAGACATCGCCGTCATCCTCGTCATCCCTGCTACCTCCGCAGTCATCACCTGTGGGTACTGCTACACCTACTGCTTCCCGTTGACGGCATTTCGCTTCTGTTAGCATGACATCCGTCGTTCCAATTAAAATTGGCCTTGTCAGGACCTGGAAAGTGGTGGGAGGCCGTCATGACGCTTTTTGACAGAACCGAGACACAGCGATCCTCCAAGCCAAGACTTGGGACTTGGGAGTGACGCACAGAAGTAGCCTGTTGGAGGTGGAAGTGCTGGCGGCATTGTGGTTCGGTCTGGCCAGAAGCTGGCCTCTGATCAGCTTGCCGATCGATTGGCGACGGGAGCTCTTGTGAAGGCAACCTGCGCTTACGGCTGTTCAAGCAGACTTAGCTGCGCTCAGGAACGGCGGTTGCAGGTCATCCTGCAAAGACCTGTTCAGTCTTAAAAGCTCTTTGCCCAGGCCGCTAAGCAGTTTGGCTCAGCTTTGCCTCTAGATTTTTTGAAAGTCCCAGAGAAAGCATGGCATCGAAGTCCACTGCTTCCATGGGTCTTACCCTGGGCGCAATTGGCGCGGCCTCTCTTTGGGCCCCCGCCGCGGTTCAGGCCTTCGTGGCACCGTCGGCATCTCCTTCGGCACCTCAGCTGCGTGGCGCGACCGAGGCCAGCGAGAAGAGTGCCAGCCCAGCCAGCCAGGCTGCTGCCGCCGCTGTGGGCACTGCTGCCCTGGCTCTGGCCGCCACTGGACGCCGTCACCAGCGCGGAAACCTAGCACGACGGGCTGAAGCCACTGGCGTCACCGACGAGAAGCCCTTTGCTGGTGGTCTGATCGGCGGTGAGTCAGCCTTTGCAGGCCAGGCCTTCAACTTCGACCCCCTCGGCCTGTCTGTCAAGTGCGAGAAGTATTTGCCTTGGTTCCGGGAGTCTGAGCTCAAGCACGGCAGGACCGCGATAAGCTTTCCATGCTAGACTGCGAAACTGCGGTGGGTTTGAGCCTTCAAGACCTTCTTGTGTGATCACCTCTGTTCGACCCATGTCCAGGATCGCCATGCTTGCCTTTGTGGGTTTGGTTGTGCCCGAAATTGCGCGCATCCCTGGCACTCACCCGTGCTATGCGGCCAAGACTGTTGTGGAGGCTCACAACGCCTGTGCAGGCAATCCCCCGCTTCCTTTCATCATCAATGCCGAGAATTTCTTCGGCACGGAGGACCAAACAGGACCCCTGTTCCAGGTGTACGCTTTCTGCGGCGCAGCCGCCTCAGTCCAAGGTGGTTCTAAGTTCTATGCCCCTAAGCATTCAACTTGGTAGCTGCCTGCTTGCCTGACCCCTCGCGCGTGTGGTTAGGTCATCGAGATGTTGACCACCTTCGCCAAGTCGTGCAATGTCTCGAACAAGCCTGGCCTCACTCTCGAGAATGCCGGCGACTACCAGCTTGGCACAAGCTTCCTTCCTAGCGACCCTGCCAAGGTCAAAGAGATGAAGCTCAAGGAGTTGAAGAACGGACGCCTTGCAATGCTGGCTTTCGGTGGAGCCATCACGCAGGCCACCCTGACGGGCAATGGCTTCCCTTGGCTCTATGCCCAGAAGGAGTCCACCTGCGCACTTAGCTCCTCCGTCTCCCCTGCCACGGGCTCTCTTGCTGCAGGAAGGAGCAAGAGCCAGCGCGGAGCGGTGGCCAGACAAGCCGGCTACAAGATGAGTGCAGCTGTTCCCTTCCTTCCCATGTCACCAGCTTTGGAGGGCATCCCGGGTGAGGAGGAGGGCTTTGACCCGATGGGCTTCTCCCTGGCTTTCGAGATTGGTTGGCTGCGCGAGGCAGAGCTGAAGCACGGCCGTGTGGCAATGCTTGCAACTGTTGGATGGATCACCACGGACCTGGGACTTCGAGTTCCCGGCGATGCTTTCCAGGTATCTACCATTGAAGCTCATGATGCCATGGTGAAGTTCGGAGGTATGCCTCAGATCCTCATTTGGTGCGGGCTTTTGGAGGTCCTTGGACTCTTCGCTTACACGAACATGCGGGAGGGGAAGACGGATCGCAAGCCTGGAGACTTCGGTCTGCGTGGCTTCTACCCCCAGGATCCGAAAGGCCAGTATGAGATGCAGGTCAAGGAGCTCCGCAACGGTCGCTTGGCGATGCTCGCATACTCTGGCATCGTGACCTCTGCCGTTCTAACACAGGAGAAGTGGCCTTTCTTCGATGTGGTCCTCAACGCAGTGAGCAACGATGCCAGGAGCTCTGCCTTCTGCGGAGCCGTGGCGCCCGAGCGGGTCAGCCGAACCGTCCGTGCGGCCTCTTCCAGCAAGAGCCTGCCTTTCTTGCCGAAGCCTGCAAACCTTGGTGGACTGGTTGGAGGTGAGGCCGAGTTCGATCCTCTTGGCTTTTCCGACCTCATCGACATCAAGTGGCTTCGGGAATCCGAGTTGAAGCATGGCCGCGTCTGCATGCTTGCAACAATTGGCTTTGTTGCAGAGCAGTACTGGCAATTGCCAGGTTTCGAAGGTGCCCCGGATGCTTTGCAGGCTGTCTACACTGCTCCCCTGAATGCCTCTGGGGTGCTGCTCTTCCTTGCTGGCTACATTGAGAGCGCGTCCTATGGAGGCAAGATCACAATGCTGGACATGTTCGAGGGAGACGGGGCCAAGCGCGCACCTGGTGACCTGGACTTCGGCAAGCGATTCCTCCCCGCTGACAAGGCAGCTGCTGACGATCTCGCGGTCAAGGAGCTTACCAATGGACGCCTGGCCATGTTGGCCATCTCAGGAATGATCCACCACAACCTCATTGTCAAGGGCCCCCTCTTCCCTCTCTTCCCCGAGGGCTACGTGGGACCGCAGGGCTCTTGGGACCTGGACAGCGTGGCTGGCGCCCTCAACAGCGGCCGCATGGGTCTCTGAGCGCCCCAACAGAAAGGCTGCAGCTGACAGATTTACGTCCACTAGGGATGTGCGGAGCTTTACCAACCTGCTGAGCAAAAAGTATGCCCTTGCACGCCCGCCCGATGTTCTTACAATCTGCATGAAGCAAGTCTGCTTCGGATTGAGACGGCAGGAGCTGAAGCTAGAAGGTGACCGGCTTAACTTCGAGCTGGTCTCCGGCAAAGGCCTGCAAGAACAAAATCTTGAGTCTTTATCCCAGCTGCATGCTCCACCAGCAATTGAGTGCGCGTTAGCCATCCTGCCAGCTGTGGACGCTCCAGCTGACTCTCATCTGAAGCCCTGAAGCTCACGTCCACTCCTCAGATATTCCCAACAAGCAGGCCATGCAGTTGGGTGTCCAGGTCCGGAATCTGGCTGGGTTAGCTTGAAGCTCAAGGACAAGGAGCCTTCCTTTGGGCTGCTTTTCACCCAACTTTCACTGGGGCTCGGGATGGACTGTCCATACCAGCTCCGTGTGCAGGACTTACTCGTCGAGGTAGATGCCGAAGGCAACGCAATTGCCAAGGCGGCTTCCATTCCGAGCTGGTCGTATCCGAGCTGTGTTTACGAGGTAGATGTTGCAAGGATGCATGTGTCGTTCTCATACTTTGACACGTCGATGTTGATGCAAGACTAGACACCTGCATCTGTGTAGTGGCTGAGTCTCAGAGGTCCCCTGTCATTTTACCCGTGTCGTCCGATTCTTGGGCCCGCTTCTCCTTCCGTTATCTACACCCTAGCTTATACTTATACTTGCGCAACGAACTTTGGGGAGGACACCTTGAAGAAAAAATCCTGGGCGTCTTGGCTGTACTGTGCTCGAGATCGTGCACAGCGTGCGCGAGGTTTTTGCAAAGATCTAAGCCTAGCATACCTGTCGAGAAGTGCTTATGGGTGCCATTGCCGAGGACACAAAGTTTTTGTTCAAGGGATGCGGTGCAAATATCCGGGCTCTCGACGGCGGCACAGACGCTCGGCAACAGGGGATCTTCTGCGAGGCAAAGGCAGAACAAGGCATAAGTGTAAGGGCCTGGGACAGGGACAGAAAGAAAGTTCACAGGCCAATCAGCAGGAACCCAACTGAATGGAGATCTGCAGCTGGTTGAGCACCGGACCCGTCCTGGGATTTAAAATGTTTGGAATGCCAGTCTTGCAGTCATCTTCCAGCGCCAAACCCCCTGAAACTCAGACCTGAAAGCCCGCAGTCGCAATACGAATCTATGAAACTCAGGAAGGGGCCAGCCGTGATCAGCTCTTCGAGCTACTTCGTTGCGGGATGGTTTCTTTTTTTTTCATATCGGTGGGGCTTACTCCTGCTTTGGCCAAGTGTACGGGTAATGCTTGCTTTTCAGGGCAGCCACGTATGGCGATTTTGTTCACATGTTTGGAGGAGTGCATTCACGCGCCATTTACCTCTAACTTGTCCAAATCGCTCTTTGGTTGTTTTGCTTCTGGTCGTAGTACTCCGCCCTTTGAACGAATCACGTTGTGGGATCTGATTTGGCTAGCACAAGTGGGCAACGAAGAAGTGAAACAGACATTTGACTCAGACTAAGACAGTTCGACTAAGCTTTCGTGTGGTTTGCCGCCGTTGCCAGTTCTGATATAATCAATTGCCAATTTGCTGATGATTCACAGTAAATCGAAACGTCGGGACGGTACCCTTGTCCTTGGTTTGTAGCTTTCTTTCCTCAGCGCCTTGCAACCTTTTTGGATTAGGTTAGCTTAGTTCTTCTGTCGCGGCTCGCTTCGTACAGAGTACATTCGCTCAGTACAGTATGTCTTTTGGTAGCATGTTCGTATGGTATACATGAGCTGCCGGCATCAGATGTAATCCCGAAGCGAGCACTTCTGTTTGTTTTGTGTGTTTGAGGTGGGAAGTCACATGAGCTAAGTTGGGAAGCTAGCTCTTGTCACATGCGTGTTTATACATGTGTAGATATATAATATACGTGCATGTGCAATATTATTATATGTAGATTAATTTGTATGTACATACAACCTTAAACCCTACCGAGCCCTAACCCCTAAACCCTGAACCCTCAGCCCTAACGTATATGTACGTGCCTCTTCCTAACCAGGAGTTCTAGACGCAGACAATGCAGAAGGAAAAGAGGTTCGACAAATACGTTAATATGTACATATATGTGTACATCTACATCTACATACACATGGGGGATTCAGAAAGCAGTAGATGGACCATGCGTAATAGGATCCTGGATGCGAACTTTGGCATGGTCGTGGTCAGCATGAGAACATCTAATAGAGCTAGTCTGACAGTCTTCTTGCGCTGAACGAGCACCAGTACATGAATAGCGACCATGGCATCTATGATGCTTATTGCCAGAGTCTTTGTTATTCGTATTGGTTCCAGTCCCTGCCGGCCGGTATTTAGATAATGTTTTGGTTTTCGGGCTGAATTTCGGTCGTCCCGGCCGGGTTTTATCATGCTCGGCGCTGCTACAATTGGGTTTGCTTGGCTTGCTACGAACGACCGGTCGCATATTCAATATATGTGGTTCTTTCATGAAGCGCTCAGACCGAGAAGGCAAGGACTTCAGTCTCTTGAATGTTGACGTTGCATGCTTTAATTCCTGACGGATCAGACAGTACTGCTCTCACGATGTTGATTTGCTGCCTTCGATGGCAACGATGGTGCGCGTCTGCCTTCGAGTGCAACGATGATGCTTGTGCAGCAGCGATGATGGCGATGCTGCTGCTGATGATGATGACGATGATGATGTGAATGTTGTTGTTGATGGTGAGGATGGTAATGATAGTGATGATGATGGTGGTAAGGATGAGGATGGCCGTGTTGATGGTGGTGGTGGCAATGGTCATGGCTGCTAGTGACTTTCCGGCAGGTTAGGTTGAGATTACGTGCAGGCCAAATGATTCGTTTGTAAGATTTGTCCAACCGGGTTTTAGGGGCACGTGGAGCTGTTCAGTCTTGCCTCTGGCAGCTACTGCAGAAAGCATGAGGGTGGCAAAAACAGTGCAGAAGGACAACGCATTGGACGACTTGCGAACCGATGCAGCAATAGCATGAGTGATTTTCAAACAGCAGCTTTTTGCAGTTTGGGTAGGAGCCATCGTTCGTGACCACAGCAAAGCTCCAAAGCCCTTACGGCCAGACCCCTACTGCAACCCTAAATCTTCCACCGGCCATAGGTTTCTGATGCGACAACACGTCAGCCCAGAGCTTCGGAGAGATTTTTGGGATGAGCCGCTTTTCTGGCAAGGAATTCCTGAGAGGGGGGGAGAAGCTGGCGCCTGTCAGTTCCGTACGAGTAAGGTCTTTGTTGTCCCTTCCAGAGACACTGTGATTTTGTCTTATAGATTATGTACATCTGCCTGCCTGCAAGTCTGCAAGCTCGCAAGCCTGCCGGCTTGCCTGCCTACCCGCTTGCCTGTATGTATGTCTGTATGTATGCTTCTACATACATGGATGCACACACACACACACACACACCGGGGGAAGTCTGCATTCTAGTGGATTAGCTCGAAAGGGATGTGGCCACGACTCCACGGCGCTCCTTATTTTTTGTGATTTCTGGGGATGATGTTGCTGAGGATACCCGACCATCTCTACGACACTGCAAAGACCAGCGATGCTTGAACAGCCACTACTGTGTCTTTTATCGACGTTGTGCGAGCTTGCTTTTGTAAGGATAAAGCGGAGCTGCCGTTGGGCATGTGAGGGCGTGCAAATCTACTTCTGACGGGATCCTGCTGTATGCAACAAGGAGATGGACTGCATCACCTTTTTCCAAACCGTGGGCCATCTCTGCTGCGAGCCTTCAGGCACGTCTGAGGTCGGAGCTGGCAAGTACTTCTGATCGCACGTCGCCACACTGGATCACTTAATAGTTTTACCGAGATGTGCCCTGTAGTTGCCTGCCGGCCTGACCTACAGTATCCTACAGTGCTATGCCCTCTTACACTGTGCCTCCACTGCCGCTCGCTTTCTGAGGGAAACGACTGCCCTCTCCCGGGGGTGTACGGCAGCGGCTGGAGACGTTCGGCGACCTCCGATGCGCCTCTCGAGAAGGGAGCCTCATTTTGACGGTTGCTGTGGGCTAGATAGTGGAAAACTCGTCGGGGTCTGGTCGGACATTGATCATTATTATCCATTATCCTATTGGAATCATTGGAAGTATCCACGCATTCACCGTAGTCGATCCCATGCCGCCATTACTTGCCTAACTCTCAAGATGGTGGCGGGAGCTTCAATTTGGGACACGTGGCACAAGCATCTAGGGTCCCGGCACCGTTGTTGTCAGACACTGCCACCGGAGGTATTGTTGTGGAACCCGATGCTGCTTCAGAACCTGCCAAAGTGGTCGTCGTCCTGGCACATGGTATCGAGGCCTGCTTGGTCTGTTGCCACAGAACGCAATAGCTCCGAGCCTTTCAATGACTACCGCGTACTGGCGCCTTCTGTCGCGAGGTCCTGGGCGACGACCTGTACGGTTTGGCTCACCGGCTGTGCAGGGAAGGTCTGAGAGTCGTTCTGCCAGAAGCACCCAACGAGAGCAGGAGCCTTTGCGAGCTGGGTTCTGTGATCGGGGTCGTCCCAGCCTGAGTTCGTAAAGTAGCCAGTCTGCATCTTCATCGCAAGGTGCGCAACCTCGGGAGGAGGACATAGTTGAGAATGTGCCTTGGACTGCACTGAGCTCACTTCCACATTGGTTGTGTATGGCATGGCAGCGAGTTAACTCTGGTTGTACTACGGTAGCTGGCAGCTCCATCGCTTGGAGAAGGTCTGAACTCAGAGCTCAGAACTCATGCAGGGTGCGGCTCGAAATCCGCGTTTGGTAAGATCCCTGCTTCAATGGGATTTTCTTTGTACACCCCCTCCCCGACCAAGCACCTGCCAGGTCGGCCAGCCGATCGACGAGTCCCAAGACACCGAACGCGAAGAATGGCGGAAGCCACTGCGCGAGTGGTGGAGCCGGACTGTCCTGATTCACTGCAATGTGCTTGCAAGGGCATGATGTCACATCCTAGATAAGTTCTACAAAGATATTTGGGCTCAACATCAGACTGTCGTCGTGCTTGGAGGAACATTGCGCTTGACCTTTCTCGGTTAAGCTCGACTTCCTGATGGTGTCGTACTGCTCCGGCTGTTACTGGTACTGCTGTTGCTGCTGAAGGAGCATCAACGAAAAGGACATAGAGAAAACGTTGCCTCGAGCTAAGAATCATGCTCGACTTGATCATCCCTGGTTGGGAGATTTGGGATGCCGTAAACACATGCACATCTTGTCCGAGGTCGAAGAGGCGCAGGTTGTTTAAGGCATCTACCGATGCGCCTTGAAGCCTCACTTGCCCACCCGCGAACCACCCCACCACGACAGTCTCCCGATATTGGGATAGAGCACTTGCGAAGCAGGATTCACTCATCAGCGTTTGCACCTAGCTAAAGTGCAATGCAATACCGATGCAGATGCAATGCGGAGAATCTCAAGCCGTGCCTAAGGTCCAAGGCCGCAGAGAGTCTCGGTGCCTGCGCAGCAGCAGCAAAAGGCGATGCCAAGCTGGTGCTGGGTGGCTTCTCACAAGGCTGGGCCGTTTGGCTTCAAAAGCCTCCTTGTGCCAATTCTGAAAGCCAGCTCGCGCAATCATTTCTTCGCAGGGCCCACCGAACTGACACCACCTTCAGCAAGTCGATGACAGAAGTCCTAGAGGGTCCTACATGGGTTATGGTCCCTTTTGGGGTACCCTAAATAATAGGTGCCGTATTATAATAAGGACCCAAAAAGGGACCCTAATTTTGACAACCACCCACATGGCACCGCCTGGAGGCTCCTTGGTAGCCCTGGCCAGTGCCAAGAAGGCCAAGCCCGCTGGCCTCGTTCTCCTGTGCCCACCAGGCCGAACAGAGAGCTCAGGCAAAGCTGATGGCGCCATAGATATACACATAGGGTTTTGGGGTATATTATACTATAATTGTTAAATAATAAGGAACCCCAAAATACTATTGGTAATCATACTTTGACTGCATAGGTCTGCATAGCCGCTTGTGGATGTCTGTCCGCGCCTCCGTCACTCCGTCTGTTTGTACGTGTGTGAAGGGGACCATACATATATATAATTATACATATATATATATATATATCTATATATGTATGTATGTGTACAGATGCATCTAAAATATATGCACATTATATACGTATACACATACGTACACACACACACACATGTGGGTGTAGATACAACACATCTCTTTGCCTCTGTGGCTTTCTCTTTCCATCCCCGTACGGCCTCGCTTGGCTGTCCAGCGATCGCATTCCAAGAATTCTGTAGTTCGAAATCTGATCCACTCTACTTGGCTGCAGCGGAAGTGTTTTTCGCACTTTTTGATCTTGCCTGCTTTCCTAGCAGCCCATCGCAGTCATCGAAATCCCAATTCGATAATCCATGATCATCCTTGCGGAAGCGTCCTGCCCACCCTTGCCGTGACCTTCAGGGGCTCTGGCCGCACCAGTGGCTCGATCCTTGGACACGCCGCCGCCGGCGCTCGTGGCATCGGGAAGCGAGGACAGGGGAAGTCTTCGAGCGTCGGCGAGAGGTAGCGGTATGTACTGTTGATTCTTGGAGTCAAGGTGTCTTGCGCACGCAGGCTCGGTTCGGGCAATGATGTGGCAACGCTCATCTCGCTTGCTGAGTCAACTTCGCTATATCGATTGATGGCCATCTTAGTCGCTCTCTTGCGGGCATGGTCCGGCATGGTCCGGTCTCCAGCCGTCCAGGATGTCATCGCGCCGAGGCAACGCTGACGCTGAAGGGCTCTTGCTGCTTGCGGTAGAGTCCGAAGCTTTCGTACCAAAGTTTTGACTTGTATCCTAATCGCAGGTGCCAGGTCAACATGTGTCGGCTCATGTGACAGACTGTGCCAGGGAAGGCGTCCACGAAGTACACAAGGCAGGGCTGTCATGAGTGACTTTCGTTGCTAAACAGTCCGCCACACTTCAAGGCTTTGGCAAAAACTTGGCGTCTTGACACTGATCTAGTAAGATAAGAAGGATGTTCTTGGGATGATAGTCGGTGAATCAGTGGCACTGCTGTCGCGAAACCAGATGACGGTCGTGCGACGAGATACCCATCACGGGGCCCTCGCGTTGAGGTCCTTACAAGCGGAGGCAGCCGAGCAGAGCTCGTGAACTTCGATGGCGGCCACGAGGTGGAAGTAGCCGAGAAATGTACGCAAGCAACGCAAGCAAGTGCAAGCAAGTGCAGGCGAGTGCAGTGCACAGCACACTGTTTGGCTGTAGCTGCTTGACCATCATCATGTCAACTTGTCGGTCAGTTCCGCACGCCTTGCAGGTGACCATGAAAGTGGTGGACGCGGTGAAAGCTTTCCTGCTCAAATCGATTTGAACTCGATAGCTTGCGTTACGCAAGAAATGAAAGAAGCGTTCGTCGCAGCAGAGTGATCTTCATTCTCAAGGAGCGGAGACTTGTGGCGGTCTGATCATTGTACTACCAGCATTTGCTTCGTCGTTCACAAACCCCACCTATTCGGATGCTGCCTCCATCTATGCCGATGGCTTTCTGCTTCGGCCTGCCTGAATCATCAACCGAAGCTTGTCCCTTGCTGCAGTTCTGGCTGAGATAGAGGAGGGCTGGCCGGGGCCCGAGCATGCATGACCGCAATTGTGGCTGCAGAGGCTAAGTGGGCTAAGTTTCATTTCATCTATCCTACCATTGCTATTGTATGCATCATCAAGAGGGTTTTGAGATCAGCCACAGACAGCAGTTGACACCGACCACTAGGTTGTCATACTGGTCATGTCTTGCGGTGCCAACGGGCAGCCATAAATAATGATCTCGAGTTTGCATGAGTTTTGTTGCAGCCAGAGGCACATTGTCTTGAGTTTAGGTTGGGTGAAGAACAGCTTGTCCCATTGCCAGTTTGGGTCTGTGCCAGTGATTTGTTTCCGGTAGCAGCACGTCATTCCTGACACCATGTGTTTACTGTGTACTTGAACGGTTTTAGCTCCTTTCTGGCACTACGAAGTGAACCTGCAATGCTTTGGAGATACTTCCTGTGCCGGCGCATGGGTTTTCTGACAGGTACGCGCCGGACGAGACAAAGCAGTGCTTCTTCAACACCAACGGGCTCGGCACTGAGGGTCTTTGTGCCTCCAGGCCTTGATGTGCGCAGCGGCCTAAACTCCAAACCGAGGTATGAGATGTTCCAAGCAGCTCGCACCCACGGCGCGCATCTCTTGACTGCAAGACTTTAGCCATGTTTGCATCATTGCCGTTGGGGGAAGTTTTGAAGTTCGATGGGTAAGATGCAGCGACTTGTGGGCTGAATTGTGCATGACGCGAAGGTGGATATTCGGACCTGGCCCGCGTCTTTCTGTCGTGCAACAAGGAGACTTCAGGTATTTAGTTGTGGAGCAGCACTGCAACTCGCACACAGTCTACTACGCTGAAATCGATGTCCTTGTTTGGAAGGAGCCGTCCAAGATCATGCATATCGGCACGAATCCTCTGCACGGTCCTGAGACGTCGCTGACCAAATGTTTACCGGTCCATCCTTGTGGTGTTTTTTAGCCTGTACTGCTGTACTGGCATTCGTTTTTTCGTATGATATGCATACTTACTTACATGCATACATACATACATACATACATACATACATGCATACGTGGATAGACGTACATCCATCCATCCATCCATCCATCCAGGCAGGCAGGCATGCGTGTATGTATGTACGTATGTATAGGTATGTATAGTTTTTTTACAAATGTATATATATATATATAT
>CAJNDV010032660.1:25364-39504 GCA_905221635.1 Symbiodinium sp. CCMP2456 | reverse complement strand
ATAATATCATAATTATTTTCTTTTCGGCAATTTTTATTAATAGTATATAAAAATATTATCTCTTAGATCCTTTCTCTTAGGTATAATATTAAATAAATATTCAATATATTGAATTATATATATAGAAATTTATTTGATAATATGATATTTCAATCAATTAGAAAATAAGAAGATATCGATTCTAGATAGGCAAATATCAATGAAGATCGAATATATTTTTCAAATTAGATAATTATTCTAATATCGATAATAAAAATCCGATTTTCCAAATATAATATTCGCTAAATTTAAATATCGAATTCTATATTAAGATATATAATTTTTGCAATATATCTTATTTCAAATAAATGTAAAGTATTTATGGATACTTATTATCTGTCATTTAAGAATTTAATTGAATCTGACTATTGCTTTAATTATAAATATAGAGAGCTTCTGAATCGATTCAATCTTTAGATATTCATATCAATCATATGTTTCTCCAAATCATATTTTTGTTCTGATGGGGGCTTCTCGCGAATCGATATCCGCTTGTGCTTTGAGCACATTTGAGTAGCCACCATCTGTCGAAGATAATTGGGCTCCCAATTCAGACGAGGAAAATCATTCAAAATGTTGGCCTCCCAGTTCTGACGAGGAAAATCATTCCCGAGAACCAATCCTTCCAAAGAGTGCAGAGCCTGGAGTGTTACTCCTGCACAACACACGGTGCTATCCCTTCGGGAGCAGGAGCAGAACTACATGGCACAGAAGACATCCTCGCCATCTTCCCAAATGTCCTCGCGTTGCAGCAGCTTAAAGCAAGGCAACATGTCGGGTTAGAGTTCGAGGCTTGAAGTCTCGAGTCTTGCTTGGAATGATTCGGGTTTGGGGATAAGCAAAGGAGAGCTCACGCAAGGAAACCACTGCCAACGACAACATCGGGAAGTGTTGATGCATGTGCTCCGAGTTCCAAGCCCCTATCTCTGCATGGAAAAACATCCAAGGCACAGCAAACCTAACAGAAGTGCGCCTCTTATGACCAAAAGTGGGGGTGGGAGGTCACTTTTGTGTATCGAGGCTTCGGTATTCGAATGACCGTGATTGTCTCCGTGGCTATGTTTTGGACAGGGCCTCCCCGAATGCAACTCCTACCTGCGCGTTCAGTCAACTTATAAGAGCTCAAGTACTTCGAGTCAAGTTATAGGCTGCAAACTATATTGAAACCTCGACAAGGTGGATTTATGAAGCTTATGCTCTTCACACAGGCTCTTCTATCGCGGGGTTCGGGGAGTATATGGCTGAAACATCTGGAGTTTGGGGAGGCTTGTGGCTCGGGACATTACTGTACGAGCCAAACGGTGTCAACGTGACTCGGTCTTGCTCAGCAGCTTGATGATTTGCAGTAGCAAACCCTTAAACGGAACTAGACCTGGACGAAACAGTCAGAATTGCCTGCCGCAGCTCCATCGGCTTTGGCTTGTCGGCAGTCACTGGGAGATTGCCTGTCCTGCGGTCGTAAGCACAGCTGCTTTGTAGTATTGCTGTTGCCGGTGCTGGTGCTGTTGCTGACGCTGCGTGCAACCAGCAGTTGCAGTTGCAGTTGCAGCTGCAGCAGCAGCTGCAGCTGCTGCTGTTGCTGTCGCTATTTCTGGCGCTGCTGGTGGTGATGTTGCTGCTGCTGCTGCTGGGCTGCTGCGGCTGCTGCTGCTGTTGCTGGTGCAGGCGCTGTCACTGTGCCGGTGCAGGTGCTGTTGCTAGTGCCGCTGGTGGTGGTGGTGCTGTTGCTGTTGCTGCTGCTGGTGCGGAAGTTCTTGCTGTGGCTGTTGTTGCTGCTTATGTTGCTGTTGCTGCAACCTTCAAACCCTCGTTCCTGAAATGACTGCTAAGCCAAACCCAGAGAAGGACTGCTGGTATGGTCGGACCCGTGGCGACCCTCAAAGCCCCAAAACCCCAAAAACCTACATAACACCCGGAACACTGAAACCTAAACCCTCAAAAGCAACTAAAGCCGCTAAAGCTCCTTCAACGCGAAGAAAGCCCCACAAGCCCCACACCCCAAACCTTGAACCTCTTCCCGTGCCTCGCCTCCCATCGCTGCCGGTTTGGGAACCAAGAGTGGAGGTCGACCGAAGCGTAGAAGCGGACCGAAGCGTAGAAGCCGACCGTAACGAGCTGGCACTACGGCTCCTTCAAAGCTCTAGGGCTTTCAAAGGTTTAAGGCGTCAGGGTTCTGGCCTGTAAGGCTTTATTTGTGCTTCTGGAATTGGAGGCTGTAGCTGTTAGCTAAGGGTTAGAGACTTTGCCTGAAAAGCAATGATCCACCTCGCACAGCTTGAGGGGCCGAACTTGGGGGAGGTGTGTGGTGTAGATGGGGCTGTCGCAGATGCACCGCTGTTTCCTACATCCTACACACCTCAGCACCTACTTGCCCTGCCCTTCCAATTATTGCAGTGCATTAGCAAATTCTTCGCAGGTTGGCCTGCCTCTTCCGGCCTGAAAAGACTAGGCCCAAATGGCGGTTTCGTCGCGATGTTGTAGGGCTGTAGGGTTTTGTAAAGGCTTCATTCGGATTTACTTTTGTTGCACTGGGTGTGCCTTCTTTGGAACCGTTACAATAAGGGTCCTGCTGTTTAGCTCCCGTAATAGAAGCTCTTTGTTCTGAGGTCCAAAAACCAGTCAGTCTTTAGAAACCCTAAACCCTAAACCCAAAAAGGTTGTTCATGGTTTCGGGCTTGCTTGCTCTCAGGCTTAAGGGCCGACAACCCTACTGCGGGCCCAGGGAAACTAACCCAAAACGGCGCTGCCTGCACGGTTCCGATACAACAGCTGTGGGCTGGTTTTTTCGTTGAATGCCAGGGCCCTGCACCCTAAACGCTAGGCCGCGACCCCGCTACCCTGATATAGGGGCCTTAATAATTCGAATAGGCTTTTGGAGTATATATATATATATATATATATATATTACTATAACTATAATAAGGAACCCCCCCAAATAGTATAGGTAATTCTTAAGGCCCCTATATTATTCGAAGAGACTTTGGGGTCTCTGGTGAGCAGCGTTAACCTTAAGTTAAGCTCCCGCCAACACAGCAGGCACAATCATCTGACAGACCTTACAGGTGATACCGTGCACGCGACTCCCTGATCCCGGAATAAGTCTGCTGGGCATTTGGGAAGGCAGCTTCACCTTTCGGTTGTCGGCACATCTCGCATGCCTTCTGAGTAGAAGCCTGGACCTGTCTGCGCCGCCCCTTCAATCTACACCTCAATGACTCAGACTTGGCCCTGCTTAAGCTTCAGGGTTACACTGAGGTTCAGTCATTCTCTGAGTGCCAGACCAAAGCCATGGCAAAATGGCCTCGTAGCCATAGCATGTCTTCCGACAGGACGGCAAGGGAAGGAAACCCAAGCGAGCTGCCAGCTCAACGGCAAGAAGAACTGTGAACAGTGTGAGGGTTTAGGGTTTAGGGATACATCATGTACCTGAAAATGCACCTCCGAGACGAGACAGTCGGCTCGAGGCTGGCAGAGACCGCAAGAAACATGGGCACTGTCTTTGCGCTGCTATACCGTCAAGCCCCAAAGCCAAAACCCCAAAACCCTAAACCCTAAACGCCAAAACCGAAACCCTAAACCCCAAAGCCCTAAACTTAAACAACGAAATCGAAACCCCAAAACCCCCGACACCCTAAACTAAAACCCCAAACCCAGAAGCCCCAAACCTGCAGAAACGGGAGAGCTGCACTGATAAGTTGATACCCAAAATCTACAACCCGAATCCAGACTCGATCCCTGGCGTTCAGGGTTTAGGGTTTGGGGTTAAGGGTTTGGTGTTTAAGGTTTAGGGTTTAGGGTATGGGCTTTAGGGTTTCGGGTTTAGGGTTTGGGGTTTAGGGGTTTAGGCCCATCGTCCAACTTGACAGCTTACCCTAAGCGCCGATTCAGTCATATAATATACTTAGGCCTTAAAGCAAAATAGGTACTGTAACATATGTACTGTACGACTGTGCGAGCACATGAACAATTACGGAAGTAGACTTCTGGCTTGCAGGAACACGTAAGAAAGCGCCGACTGAGGAGCAGTCTTAGGGTGTACGGTTTAGTTGTGGCCTGAAGTCATGCTTGCTCCAAGCTCCAGGTGCTTCGCACCCCCACAGTTTCCACTTGAGGCATCGCTTTCTTAGCTGTAGTTCCTGCAACTTTATAGCGCCAACTTCGAGGCCGAAGTATACAGAATGTGAGTATATGAATCCTTCTTTAGCCCTGTAAAGACTAGTTTTATAAGCTTCCACATCAACACTTCCTTGTAAAAGTCCTTACAAGAAGAAAAGTGTATTTGGGGTGAAGGTTGGGATTAAGCTCTCAAGCTTGCATCTGCTAGTGATCCTTCAAACCTTTCCCGAAAAGCCACCACCTCTTGAACCTGATGTTCTCTGCTCTGCAGCATTATGTAATAACAACAACAATGGTAATGATAGTAGTTAGTAGTATTGATAATAATAACTATTACTAATATTATCATAACAAGAAGAGCAACAACAGTAATACACCACATAATAATAACAGCAAAAAATAAGTACTACTACCCATAATCATACTGATCATCCTAATAGTAGCATTGCGAATAGCAACCATGAATAATCTTAGCGGTAGTCACAATGATAGTAGCAGTTGCTGTTTTTGTCACTTGCATTGTACCTACGACTACTACTCTTAATATTATTGTTATTACGATTATTTCTCTTGTTACTGTTGTTCCTATGAGTACGATGATGTCGATTATGGTTTTTGAAGAGTACAAGCACTCTTACTTCTGTTGGTGTTCTGAACGGCCCTTACAAAGAAGCTCGATGCCTGCCACATGCCACGCAACCCGTTTTGACTCTGCAGGGAAATGCTGTCTGGCTGAATTCCTCAGAAGTTGGGAGGTGGGTTTTAAGTTTTAGAGTCTGGATGCTGATGTTGCCCTGGAAACTGCATCTTCTCAAGTTCAGTGTCTATGGCTTCGTAGTATAGGAGCCTTACTTAACAGCCTTAACATTTAGAATGTGGTTTTGGAGTATCTTATGCTGTACGTGTATCCTAAGGAATCATAATCGCATGTATTGAAGCTTCTACATTGCCGCTATCCCCCTCATCATGGTCCTGAGGTTGTTGATGATGCTGAAAATGTTTTTGTCAGTCATGATACTCACTGTTGTTATGGCGACTTCTTGAGCAAGCTGATATCATAAGGCCGGTACACAGGGACATCATTGCGAAGTATTCCAACCCATATTCGTCAGCCGAGATAAAGATGATCTTCGATAGACCTCGGGAGATGTTCTGAGGAATAGTGCCCCCAGTAATACCAGTTGTAATGTATCTTATATTGTGTTATACCCTTATACTGTATTATACCAAGTTATAACGAACTATATGCTACTGCATTAAATTCTATTTCAGTACCCTGCAATAGCGGTTGTACCAAGCAAACATATCAGCAACATGTACTCTTGTGCTCCTTACAAGTGCCAGTTACACGCCCTGTATCATTAGATGTATCCTCGCCATCCCATTGACTTGTCCAGCATCCAGTTAGTTCAAAGTTGTTTGCCAACCTTAAAGCCTAAACACTAAGCCCTAATTGGTCGCGGCCCGTTGCTCCAGGGCTGCCTCTGCACAAGCATGCGGTCACTTCAGCGTGCTTTGCTCTACACACGCCCTGAAGACCCGTACTGCCTTCACGTTCAGAATCCTTACTTCCCCAATAAACCAGGGAAATAAAAGGTTGAACTTTCAGGTTACTACTAAGTTATAAGAACCCGAAAAGTTCAACGGTTGGGATTTGGAGGACTAAGAATCTAAAACATAAAGCCTATATAAGCCCAAACCATAAACCTGTGAAACCCACATATGTGCCCCAGCCCGAAACACTTCAACGCCTACGCCGGAATCCGTGCCTAGACGTCCCGAAGCCTGTCCATGCAGTGTCCCCGGAGATTTAATGAATGCTTAGGGGTTAGACCTCTGATTCAACATAACTCTAGGTTTTATAGAACCTACAGAGTACACTTATGATTGAACGCTCTTCCTTGGAGCATTTCGGGGGCTTCGAACTCCCTGTGAGATAGCCCCAAAAGCACCCAAACCGTAAACCCGTGAAAGCCTAAACCCTAAAGCCTAGAGGCCTCAGACCCTAAACCGTACCCTCAAAGCCTGAATCCTAAACTTAGGGATTGGGGTTTAGGGTTTAGGGTTTAGGGTGTAGGCGCTTTAAGGATCAGGGCCGCAGCAGCCCTGGCCGGCATCTCACGGGAAGAAAGCCTTCAGCTGATCTCCTTTGTAAAGAACCTTGGCCATTCGATTAGGGTTTAGGGTTCACGGTTTAGGGTTTTCTCCTTTGTAAAGAACCTTGGCCATTCGAGGAAGCCTAGTGCAGGGGCTGTAATGGCTACAAAACGGCTTTGGTGTATGTTGCAGTGCAAGTAAATAGACGAATGAAGCTACACAGATACATGTTTATACACATATAAATAGGTTTATGTGTATGTGTTCTTCCGACCGCTCAGCCCCATAAGACAAGCATTCGCACCATTCAAAGCTGACAAAAGCCCAATCCCAGAATGGTGCAGGAGTGGGCATCTCCGGAGCGACGAACTCAGAACCCCTATGCTGATTTCGGATCATCATCATCATCACCATCATCATCATCATCCTTATCATCCTTATCATCCTTATCATCCTTATCATCGTCATCCTCATCGTCATCACCTTCATCGTCATCATCATGATCATGATCATGATCTTCATGACAATCACCATTGTCATCTATACTCATCATCAGCGTGGTCATGATCTCCGTAGCCATCACCATCATCACCATCAGGTATATAACAATCACAAGCAGCCGCTTCACGGTCTTACTCTCCGCGGCGATTCTTCCTTCTCGCACTCGACAGGGACCCCTCCTTACTCGCCATCACATTCAGCTTTCAACTGTGCGTTGCCACCGTCATCCTCAGCAGCATCGTCACCAGCGTCATTCTTTATCTTCATCAGCATATCAGACCCCGAAGAAGTTTGCACAAGGACTGTTGACCTGAGTTTCGAAGCCCCCAAACGTCCCAAACCACAACCACCCAACAGACAAAAAAAACGAAGCCCACCCAATATCCAAAGAACTCTAAGATTCTCCGGGACCGAGTAAAAGCCGAAAGCCTTTCTATTCTCCTCACCTCTGACTCCAGAGCCCTCCAACGGGGCACCGGACATGCTAACACTGCATTACCTGTGCAGGTGACAATGTGGGCAGAAGCTATGCCGCTACGCAGCCACACTTTCGGATGTCGTCATGTGGGGTTGACAGTTCTCTTCGCCAGAGGAATGGGGTCTCGTTTTCAGCAACACTCCCAGGAAGAAATACGTTCAATCATGTATACACACGCGCATATTCATGAGTATGTGCGACATATGCATGCAGACTTGTGAATGAATGCAAACAAGTACACATGCATATGCACTTACATGCATGCGTACAGATGTACAAACCATTGCTTGTAGCTTAAGGCTTGAGGCTTGGGCTGTTTGGCTTCAAAGTTCTGCAGGGTGAACGGGCAGCTATGAGACGGTTGATGCTATAAATCCTGCATTACCTTAAGGACCCTAAACTATGGGAAGTATTGATTTCCTTATTATGGGCAATGCCGGATTTACATCATCAACCGTACCATTGCTGCGCGCCGTCATGGAATTTGGAGAGTTATCTTCAGGCCCAGAGCATTGAGGTTATATTTCGTATAAGGACCCTAAACCCTAAGCTGTAAAGGGATGCTTTCTGCATGGCTTGGTCCAGGGCGCGCTTTTTTACGGAGATCTTCCCTCGGCATACGGAGGATGTCGAAAGGTGCTGCTACGAGACGGGGCTTAGGGCTGCTTTGGGTTTTGGGTGCCTGGGGCTTCAGTTCTTCTGGTTCATGACCTGATGTTTGGTGGCCCTAAACCTTTAAAACCCTAAACCCTAAACCCTAGGATACAAGCTGGGCTTGAGGATCGTCGAGCCTGTCTGCGAAAGCTTCGGGCTCATCGCTTAGGGGAAGATGAACCCTCTAACGTTTAAGCCTGTAGGGTTTAGGGTTTAGGGTTTAGGGTGCAGGGCAGCCTATACCATGACTGAAGCATTGGTATACCCTAAACCCTACCCTGCCTAGCTCCTTCACATCTGACGCAGTGCCAAGTCCAGACGTCAACAGAAAGTGAAGCTTTCAGTTATCCTATTTTGCTATACTATACTGTTTAGGGTTTAGGGTTTAGGGTTTAGGGATACTGTACTGTACCCTGCTACACCAGACTAAGATACTGTACTGGACTACACTAGACATTCGACTGCACTGAGACGAGTTACACTGTGCCATCCCGTCCTCTCCTATATTATCCTCTACTTGGAGGTTCATGGGTAGTTATAAGTGGAGTCATAAGTCCCCTAACATAGGCTATAAGCATAGTTACCCCACTTATAACCCTACTTATAACTACCCATGAACCTCCCAGTACCTAACTCTACTCTAAGAGTCTCTTATACTCTACAGTACCATACCGTACCGCACCATCCCGTACTGCACCGTACCTACCAAACAATACCATGCCACTATGCGTATAAAATGGCAAGGCATCGTCGTCTCTTCACTACTTGGAGGTTCATGGGTAGTTATAAGTGGAGTTATAAGTCCCCTAATTTGGTTATAACCATAGTTACCCTACTTATAATCCTACTTATAACTGCCCATGAACCTCCAAGTAGCGCTCAGGGCTTCTTAGTATTGGTTTCGGGCTTCGGGTCTGCAATCAGTGTTTACCCAAAGGCCCCATAGTAGTTCCTTTTCTGGGATTACCTTATGGGATTAGAAGCATGAACCTCAAAAAGGAACTACTATGGGGCCTATGGGTAGGCTTTCGGCACCCTAAACCCAAAATCCCTTAACCCTAAAGCCTAATTTAGGTAAGAGTTCCGGGCCCACAAGCTCTTTTCCGCATCGTGCGGCAATGTAGTCGTCGCATAAAGGGCCCTCTCCAAAGAGATTCGGTGCCTTTCAGACTACACCCTCGGGCCACAGCAGAAGGAAGGCTGTTAGGGTAGATCAGGCCCTTACAGTATGATGAGGATTGCTGAGACGTGTGATATAGTCTTGTCAGGGGGCGTGCTGTGGCCCGCTGACGGCACACGTCTTCAGCAACCGGAACATGTTGCTGCTTCAGTAGCACGTTCAAGCCGCGTCTCAATCTGAGCCTACAGGTGTACCACATTTTGCCCCATGAGGAAAGCGCGAGAGTTCAAGGCTGGCGATCTGACTTAAGCCGGCCGTGCGTCCGCTAGGCGTAACTTAGCTTCCTATGCCGTGCATGGTATATCGTTCTTTCTGCAATAGTATATAGTATGATGGTATGGCAAATTGTATGTGTACTGTGGCACCCTGAACACCTCGTGCCGAGCTCTTCGCACTTTACACCCTCGGTTGGAAGATTGGAACGATGGTGTCGTCGATGTGGTCCTTCGTGTTGAGGACAACCATGTTCGCGATCCACCTCGACTGGACTTCAGGGTCGAAAAGTTCAGGGTGTAGGGTTCAGGGTTTAGGGTCCAAGAACCCATGCTACAAAAAGTTTACACTCTCAATGCTTACGACCTCTGCGGGTTTGGCAGGGATCTCTGGAAGGCGGCTTTGGGGTTGGTTCAAGCTTTACATCTTATTGAAATTTGTGTTTGGGTGTGGAGATGTGCATATCTACCTAGGTTAACTAACTTGACTGTCCATAGAATCAGTCTCTAGTATATTGTGCACGTGTTGCTGCATACATATATATTTTTGTGCATATGTACGTATGTATGTACGTATGTATGTGTATGTGTGTATGTATCTCTTTGTGTATGTATGTCTGTGTGTATGTAGGTATGCACGTATGTATGTATGTACCTATGTGTATGTATGTATGTATGTATGTATGTATGTATGTATGTATGTATGTATGTACCTATGTGTATGTATGTATGTATGTATGTATGTATGTATGTATGTACTACATACTATGTACTGTGTAGCATTCACTAGGTACTATATGCTATATGCCATAAACTTTTTACTAGAAACTCTATAGAATATGCGCTATGCATATATGCTTTACATTGTAGAAGTATGTGTATAATATATTTACACACACATATATATATATATATATACCCTGCAATTCTTGGGGGCGCCGTTTTGAAGGACTCGGTTGCAGGGACGTCTATACTGGGGACCCTGCTTCGACTCACGGGTAGCCGGGGATTCAGCATTTCGGGTGAATCTGCACAACTAAAGGAAAGAGATCTTTTGCAACTCCGGTCGCTCAATTCTTGTCGTGACCTACTGCTGCAGTATCGACACGAGCACGTCGTGCTGCGGTTCGCTTCGCGAAAGCCAAATGACGATGGTGCTTCAGCGCTTTGAGCCTGGAAATGGATTTCTTCAGTATCGCTGCCTCGAAAGTGCCCGGGTTCGCTTTGCGAGCTAACAGCTTTGTCCATCGCATTGCATCCTCGTCAGTAAAGCAATGGTGGTACCGCATATTCATACCTTAGGTGCCGTTTCGAATTTGTTCGAAGCAACTTGTGTTTGCGGTTGAACTCCAAATGCTCACCCAGATGCAGCTTCGCTTCGTTTCCAAAAGCTGGTGCTCAAAGTAGTGGAGTTTCGGAACTACATTCCAGGTGAGCTCTTGCTGCCTGCTATAACACAGAGCCCTACGGGAATCATTACAAAAGATCAAAAAGCCTACAGAATTCAAAAACATATGGCTAAAACCCGGACCTCACCGAAACTTGGGCCAACTCCAAGGTCTTGTTGATGAACAGCATTCCCTCATGATATTGTTGACCTGCTTCTCCTGGGGTCAAAAATCGTGGCATCCGCTCGGACAGTCCGAAAAACCGGGCCAGGGCTGTCCTCAGTTCAACCCGAAGTGGGATGGCAATTCAACATGCGGTTACCATCTTAATTTTCTACTAGAAAGAACGAATTCCCTAACGAATAGAATAATTTAAACCAAATCTCATAGCAAGCGCTTGCAATGGAATCCTCGGGTCTGAAGAGAAACTTGCAGTCCCCGCGTTCACCTGCCCAGCCAGCCATGCTCCAAAGCAACGACGAGCCCCTGTAGCTGGTTGCTTCGATGCAGCTAGTCGCGAAACCGCTGCCAGATACTCGACCATGATCCTGCCATTCCAAGCCTTGCAGCTCATCGAGGGAGTACGGAGACCCCCATCTTTTTTCTTCATAATCTCAGCTGCATCGATACTTAGCGAAACTTGACCGTATGTCAGCTCCTAATCCAAAAAGCAAAGAACCACATAGTCGCAAAGCAGAAACCCTAAACCCGATATCAAAATTTAACGACACCAGGCTCGATATCGAATGCAAGCCACCAGTCCATACTTGAACCTCCGTTGCGAGGAGTAGACCTTGACTTCTTTCAGCCAGCCCTTGAAATCGACATAGGCCGCTTCGAAAAGCTTCCCGAGATCTGTAGACGGATCTCCATACCAGCCTGCTTTCGCCAGCGTGTACCTTGGAAAAATATTATCTAGTGGAAACAAATCTTGATGAACCCCGAACTAATGGAATTGAACCCGGAACGTTGAATCGAAGCCCAGGCACAGGCTTGAACCATTTGCAATGAAGACCAGCCCCAGATTCAGGTTGTGCATGCTGCACATGCGGATGGTGTCCAGGCCGAAATTTGGCAGAAGTAGAAGTGGACCTCAGAGAACTGGCCATAATCCTCTTGGTCTTAGATTCTGCCGACTATGTCCGTTTAGTAGAAATAACAAAACAAACAACATCGAGTCACACAAGTTCTCCAAAGGAAGCTTTTCAACCACCCAAGTAAGCACGTCTCGATAGATAGTGTTCCTCCAGGCTGCTTGTTCCCCCGTATGAGTGAATAGCAGATGCTGATTGCGACCGGTTTGTACGGCGTTGCAAAAGAAACATACCTTTGTCGATTTCCACCCATCGGGAAACCCCCAGACCAGCTTGTGCCATCCCAGATCCCCACGTAGCTCTGTCACGAAAAAACGGCCTCCTATCAATTTGCCTGCGTCCCGTGCTTCCGCCGGCGGCAAAGGCTCACCATGCATTCCTTGATCGGGGAAGACGCCCCTGCTGGCCCAACCCAAAGACCAAACAATGCGCTCCATGATTGGCAAGAGTGTTCTATTGCCTGGAAGCATCAACTTTGTCGAACGGAATGCACAAATCAGAAATCTGCTCAATCGGATGCTTCGAGGCCGGAACAAAACCAAATTCAGAAATATGCCCAGAACTTTTTCTTGTGACTCATGGAGGCCATACTTGGTCTCGTCAGCGTACAATCCAATCGGAATCGCTTCAAGATCAGTTTGCTTTGTAGCCCAATCCATTCCTTTTTCGGCTGCAAATTCCCAGTATTTGCGAATGAGGTCTTTGTCAGTTTTGATGCCAACAACCGAATGAATGTAATGCAGTACTTCGTGAGGGTAAAGCAGCGGAATATCCATCATCTCGTATGTCGCCGAAGAATTGGCTCCTTGTGGAACAACAGGAACTTTGACGAGCTTGGGTTCCTTATCATAGGAAATCATGACATCTTTACCAAATATTTCTGTATGGAAATGTTCAGATACAGACATGACGATTAACAGGAAATCATTGGCATCACCCATCATGCCGATCCCTAACCAGAACTTGGGAAACCCAGTCAATCCGCCAAGCCCCAGCACCCACAAACCAAGTCCCAATCCCATTTCAGGCTACACGTGTTAAATGAAACCCAAAGTCTTGCTTTGCCATTAGCAAGAATCCAGCGGCATTGGGACCGTCCTGTAGAAGTCTCTGGAATCGTTCTTTCCGCAAAATTTAGCCAGTGTCCGCGTCATGCGGGAGCATTGTCCTTTGCTCTCCTGGAACATAGGAAATGCAGCAATATATTTCATAAGATCATTTAACCTGGTGCATTCTGTGTGCAGAAAGAAGCCAAGTATCGGCATGCATAGTTTTTGCTGATCGAATAACACTGCTGGCGCTTTCCCCCTTGGTCCCGGCGGAATATTCGATCCCTGTGATTTTCAGACTAGGAAAGTGTGGCTATTGCAGATGAGATGCGAAATCGCCGATCTTCTCCAACCATTCTTGAAGACCTGGTCCATCATCTTCGTCACCTGCGGGGGTCAATCGATTTTTCGAAACTAGAATATTTGATGCTCAATCGATGCTCCTGATGCTCTTGAGCAATTCAAAAAGTCGGCATCTACCTTTTTCACGTCGGTCCAGCACGACTTCGCAGTTGGAACCCATGCGTGATTCCCGGGTCTATGGAATCGTGCAGCCCTTCCAGAAGAAGCCGTGCTCATCAGGAGCACTTTAAGATTTGCTGGTTCAAACCCCGAGGATTTCAAATTACCCAGCCGTGCCTAGTTACACAGCTAGGATCGGAACAGTCGCAGAATAAACTCGGAAGCTCGGAGGCACATTGACACGACTCTGGTTAATCCTTGAATCTGTGTGCTTCGATGAAATCCCAGACTTTAGCTCAAGCATTGTGGTGGTGCTTCAGGGATCCATTCGGGTTACTAGTAGAAGAAAGGTCAGTATTGTATGCGTGTGTCTGGCCTTATCTATTCTCAGACCGACTAGCCACTAGCAAGGCTCAGTGACAGCTTCTGCTGTACAACTCCCTTTGTAGAGATTACACAAGATCGTTATGTAGCTTCGGAATTTCATGGGGGCCAGTAAATTATGATGTCGGATCTTCACGTCTTGATCCTAACTTGTTATCATAACATAAAAAACCCTAACCCTTATATAAGCCTCGTCCCTGTAACCTTAAGCATACAACTCAACTAAAACTTTGACGAAAAGCTTAAGACCCGTCCAATAAATAGCTGCCCTCGCACACTTTGCTAGTCCGAGACCCTAACTTCTAGCACTACGTTGCACCCATAGGTTTAAATCCTATTCCCTAAAGCCCTAAAGCCAATTCGAACAATCAACATAACCACTTTGCCACCCCGAGACCCTAACTTCTAGCACTGCGTTGCACCCATAGACTTAAATCCTAAACCCTAGAGCCCTAAAGCCAATTCGAACAATCAACCTCGCACACT